>JASDQU010235587.1:0-17083 GCA_032191745.1 Picea mariana
CTCACACTCTCTCACACTCTCACACTATCTCTTTGTCTTCCTCTCTCCCCCTCTCACACTGTAAGACAATATCTCTACTCCTAGTAATGTTCATGCATTCTTAAGAACACACATACATTCCTAGTGATGTTCCTATGTGGAACGTTGAGTGCAGGCTCAAAAAATCCCAAACCTCTAACGAAAATAATGAGTACAAATTCCTAAGAATGCACATGAATTCATGTGGGTGGGTATTTCTTTTAACCCCCTTGCCATTTTATCCTCCACCAACTTCATGCACTCACCTACAATTAAATAGGAATGCATTTAGGATTTAGGAAAGCCTCAATGATAAGTCTCCTTTCAAGGATAAATACATTTTGGTGGAAACCAGGACCACATATTGGTGGACATCACCACAAAAACTGAGTATAGACCTAATTGAGGCCTTGATTGATATGTGATGATCTGTTGTTGTAGGAAGAATTTTTCCTCTTGTCAAGGATTGGCGCTAGAAGGAAGGTTGAGCAAGGAAACCCTATGAATCATTTCTTCAAACATTATTAATCAATAACGGCTTCCATCCCTATTCTAGAATTCGCTTTCAATCTTCCCAAGCCTACATAGAGTATTCCTACTGAGATGATAGATTTCTTGCAAAAATTCAACTTTAATGGAGAAAGTGAATTGTATGCCTTTCATAATATTTCACAATTCAATTTTTTTTTGCAATGTCTTAGACATATGTGATTAAAATGATATTTGCATATTTTTTACTTTTACCTTGAGAGGTGGAATTAGAAGTTGGTTTCAATTGTTGCCACTAGATCCATTCATTCATGGAATTGTTCATTGCTTCCCATCAATATTATGACTATGATGAATTGTATCTTGAATTAGAAAGTATTTGTGGGTTTGAAGATGAGTCTTTTGAATATTTTATTTCTATATTTAGAATGATTTTTCTTAGATTTCCCGTTAGAGAAAACTCTTTCACACAAGATTTGATGGAAGGATTTATTTATTGTTTCTCTTCCTTGTACACAGAAAAAAGATAATCTCAATGTATGTAATGATCATCCTATTAGAACAAAGGATATTGATCTATTAGTTGATAATGATAATATTTTTTATCTCTTACCATATTGATGACCATGAAATATACGATCATTCCATTTTCCCTGAAGAAGAACTATTTGAAGACGATTCAATATCATCGATTTATGATGATGATATAGATATAGAAAAGTCAATAGTTAGTTAAACAATAGAGAATCATTTGAATTAATATCTTCGGAAAGTTATTTGTGATTATATACATATCTATTTGTAAAATGTACTTCTAGTAATAAGTACTCTTATTCTTATATTGAAACTCGTGTAGATTTAAAGTTAGAATTAGAACATGAGAGAGTCTTTATGAAACAAAGCAATTGTGAAATATCAAATGATTTTGTTAAATATATTAGATTAGAAATGAATCAATTTAATAATGACTTTGGGTAAATACATACATTTTCCTTGAGTATTCATGTTCATAATAACCAATCTAACTTGTTATGTCCATCCTCGAGGGAAAAGAGGTTATTTATGATGATTCATTGGAAGCTAATAACATTGAAACACTTCACCCTATGGTGATGGTTATGTTAGGTTTTCATGTGATCTATCACAATGAAGGATCTACACAACAGAATTAGACATTGCACATTGAAAAGATTATTATTAGTGACTTTCATTTTATGACCTCTACACATCTAAATGCTCAATCTTCTCTATAGAAAAGAGATTTTTTCATTATGATCTTTCAATGAAAGATATAAATGATTTTAAAATTGATTTATGATATTAAATTTGATTGCATCTCTTCGAATAATACTTATTGGCAATGATTTTCCATGAACAAGTTTCCATTGATCTGTAACAAAGATCTAATTTCTGTTAATAAAAAATTGAATTTATATTTGCATAACTTCAATGTATATATAGTTGTTGGATCCTATCTATCTAATAGGTTATGTTGGTATTCTAGTTGTTGTCTTATCTATGAGTCACCTTATGAATTGGTGGAATATTATACATTATTTGATTCAATTAACTCTTTTTAAATTGATGGTAATTTGAAATTTGAACTCATGGAGGCTTACCAAGAAGGTAAAACATTACATTTTCACTTAATGATTATGCCTCATCCATGATAGTATATGTTCCCTACGTTGGGAATCCTTTTAATTGGGTTTTTAATTTATTTCTTTTACTAAATGTTTTATGTATTACCTTTCATAAAATACCATTTCATACATAAATGTGTTTCCATGGATGAAAACCAACTCAACACCTTAATGTTAGTATAATGTGCCTCACATGGACACTAAATTGAACTAAAAACTTAAATATTCCATAGATTACAAGACACAGAGCTGGAAAATACAACAAAACTAAAAAGATAATATTACTACTAAAACAAAGACATTTAATCGGTGAAATGAACTTATCTTTCAATCAAAGTGTCATCGAAATTCCCCAAGGGAAGGAGAATACGCCATTGCTTGCATGTTGCAACCTGAGTTAACAAGGCACCAGGATTGTCGCTCATTTCTTCTAACATGGAGATTCGATGTTCCATAATCTCTAGAGAAAATTTGAGGTTGGCTACCTCACTGCGTAACTCAAATATCAATTGTTGGAGGATGTCGAGGGCATCATGAATGTGATGTATGCTTCCACCAGACGAGGAGCATGGAGATCCATAAGAGAATTCTCCAAATTCATGGTTTGATGTCTTAGGAGAAGAGATATGTGGAGCACTAGAAGGACACGATAGACCTGGGAAAGAGCTCAGAGAAAACCCCAGAGAATTTCCATCATGGTTGAACGTTTCTACATGGTATGCCCACCTGATGGAAGTATGCCCATTGTCATGCTGACGAGCAAAGGATGATCTCTATGGAGAATTCATGGACCTATGCCTCTTGCTTTTGGAGACAGATCTTTCGGGACAAGTGGAAATACACCAGGGATGGATATGATCACCTCGGCCACGTTTGGAGCATCCTCTTTGGTGCGGCATGGTTAATCCTGTAGTATCCTTCATCACTCAAAATTAAACAAACTTATGCCTATTCCAACGCCAGCAACAAGAGAAAAAATACCAAACTAGAATGGAGGTCACATAAGTGATGAAACCGAAGAGAAAATCCATCATCATTTCACTTGTGCACAACATAGTAATGATTTTTAATTTCGTTATAAGAATCGAGTACCAAAATTTAAGATCCACTACATCTGCAGTGTTGTATTGCATCTCCCGACGAAGGTTTATGTGATGGGGATACCAACGAGAATCAAAATCCAAATTTTGTAGTGGGGATTTTCCCACGCTCCCACACCTAGCTTGGGGCCCCTAGAGCGAGGTGTTGTTGTCTTACATATCCAATTCAAAACCCATTAGCAATGGATAACACCCCATCCGAGGATTTGGGTTTTTAGTTTGTAGAGAAATCCTATCTAGTGGAATTCTTTCCCTTTCTTTAATTCTTGAGGTAGTATCATAATTGAAATTGTACATCTTTTTCACACTTCGTTTATTTTCCTAATTTGTCCCATTCTGCTGGTAATTTAAGTTTATTTTTTAATCTCATTTATTTTATATGGAGTTGGCTGACTAACATTTGATTTCTTCAGTTTAATTTTATTTTCATCTATTTTTATTTTTATGTTTGAATTTGATTTTTAGTCTTTGGCTTTAGCATTTTCTTTTTTTTATTGTATATATTACACTTGTTTTAGAAGTTTTATTTATTTTTAATATTTATTTTTATCATATTTTAGTTTTAATTTTAATTTGCTTTTGTACATAATACAATTGTTTTATTCTTTATTTGAATTTTTTTTTATTTTTTTTTTATATTTTTTTATCATATTTTAGTTTTAATTTTAATTTGCTTTTGTACATAATACAATTGTTTCATTTTTTATTTGAAATTTCTTGAAAATTTTCAAATTTATTTTCGTTTTGTTGCTTACAAATTAAGTTTTGAATTTGTTTGTACAGATTGAGATTAATTATTGGTTGTTGCAACACGAAGTTTTTAGGGATGATAGTTGGCACCAATACATTATACCTAAATCTTCAAGGAGGATTTATCTAAGAATATCAAAATAGTATAAAATTTAGAAGAACATTTTTTGCATTGAATTTTTATATTTAAATTATAACTAGTTTTTAAAAGTTTTTGTTCTCAAGATTTTTATTTTTAATATTCTTTTTGTAAGAGTATTAATGACACAAACATTAAAAAATAATAAAGACAATAACTAGCACTAGAAGAGAGTTTTTATGCCTCAAATGTTTACTAATTAAAACAACTCCTATACCACCCCACTTCCTTCAACGATAGTGATATTTACAAATTAAAAGGGTGAAAGAAATTTCTTAACAAAATAAGGAATTTGAAAGAACTTTTAAGTGTGGGAAGTACAAGTAAACTTGGTAGGCCTATGGATGTTAGAGTACTAATGAACCTTTGTTGGGGATATGGACACTCACACGAAGAGTAACAATGCTAGGCAAAAAGAGATGAGGAACCAAGTGTGTAAATATTGTTGATAGAAAAAGGCCTTTGACTTGTTTCATGATTGGTTAGAATAAATTTCATAATTAAACAAATACTGTGAGATTTGCAAAACCAATGTCTGAGTTTTGAGTATTTGGAATCCCAACCTTATTTATCACCAGTATGTAGTATACTAGAATCTTGTTATTTTCAAAATTTGAAATAAAAAACTTATTTTTCATATTATAGATAAAAGTCTTCCTAAATCATTAATGGTAGACATAACTTAATGGTAGACATGATTGGTCCACCTGCCAATCATTGTACCCTGCAGAACAACCCTCTATTATGAGAACAACCCTCTATTATGATATGAGTTCTTCATAAAATAATGGGGATACCTCTAAATTTTATCATTAGTTAGCTTTGATTTTATCACATTTTTACATAATTTGATTTGTTTTTATAGTTTTTTAAGAATTTTCTAAAATTGTTTTGATATATTTTAATTTGTTTCAATTATTTTCCTCATAAAAATGATCTATTTGGTCCAATTTGATCTCTAATTTATTTTGCAAAATGCCAAAATTGTAACGCATTTGCCTAAAATTCGGACCTAGTTCTTGTTTTAATGGACTAATTGCGTTGAAAATCGGATGTATAGATAATGGATAATCCATATCGAGATTAAAAAAAAATTGTAACATTTTAAGTCAATATCGATATTAGATGTAGTCTTAGCATCACAGTTGCCCTGCTATTCAATTTTAAATCAAAGGCAAATTTCCAATACATATAGGCTTGAAGCCATTACAACATACTCATTATGAGATTTATTCATGTTGTTATGAGAATTGAACTCGAGTGGGCAGGATAACAATCATTCCTTACTACCATCCAAGCTACACCCAATTGACTTAAGTTGGGCCATCTATTGGATTCATTGTATCTAGATCTGAATATAATACATTAATATTTATTTATCATCCTACATATACATGGATGCTAAATGACATTTTCCATAAGCATTTTCTTGGAAATTTTACATTTGAACATATGACATTCGATGATTTGCTTTCAAGTTTGATACATGGCACTACTGATGTGACATGTGGAATGGTTATTTTACATAGATTTTTTTCACGATGTGGTTGATGATGTTGACTGATAACATATCATTATCTTATCACATCCAGATCCAGAGTAAACCATCTAAGGAGCCTCATATTACGTGGATGCCCATATTTCAAATTCATTCGATTTTGAATTATCGCATCAAGACCATAGGATGGTACATTGGAAGATACACATATAATCATATATCAAATTAGTTGGTCTTGGTTTATAGTAAGATATGGTAGAAATATTGGATGTCATACTACATCTAGATACAAGAATAATTGTCGGAGTAGATCACTTGATATATCAAATTCTTGGATCCTAAATGAGTTTTTCTTGTAATCATATTTATATCGGGGAAAAAGTGAGTACTTTAGGCCACAAGTATCATCTATCAGGTCATTATGGAATGGCAATCGAGGTCCATATTTTTTTTTGGTATGTGTTATATTCTTTGCACAAGCTTATTTTTTGCCTCGGAAAATGTGTCACATATTTAGGTGGATTTTCGACACATAGTTTTTTGTCGATGGTTTTCTATTTATGGTTAAATAATTAGGGCTGTTGACTAATCTAGGTCATTGGTTAGGGTTTTGGATGCCGATAGCTCCTATATGTATATTGTATTGTAAACAATGTATCACAATGAATGAATATTTTCGATTAAGGAATTAGGGTTGTTGACTAATCGGTCATTGGGTTAAGGTTTTGGATGTCGATGGCTCCTATATGTATATTATATTGTAAACAATGTATCACAATGAATGAAGATAGAATATGTTAGTTTTCCCAGTTTGGGTTTCTAGGGTAAAAATCTTTGTATAATGTTTGTATTTTCCATTGTATCTTTTCTATTATTTTACTGAAAATTTGTTTGCAGTAAATATTGTACAAGATTAAACTCTACAATTTCAAATCATCTATCAGGTCATTAGGTGACGTATCATCCTACATGTAATGATGATAATATATTTCGAGTTCCAATTGATAGTAGGAGATACAACTAAAATTTGACTAGGTGTTATATGAGACACAATGTGTACCTCAAGGCATAATACACCATAGATTGGTAAAACTTTATAAATTAGTTTTGCTAAGTTTACTGAGTCAATGTTGTATATATTACTACAACCATAACCACTTTTTCCACCCAGGACCTATCCAAAATAGATTAGACCCTGAATGATAATTGAATCAATTTTGATTTAAATTAGTAAATAATTGAAACAAATATATTTATGTACATTTTTTATTGGTTGATTTATTTTTTGAAGTAAATCTATAAAAAACAATAATTTTATTTATTTTATTTTATTTTGTGGATTTTTAAGACCACGAACATGGACAAAGGAACTTGTTATTTTATTACTAATTCTTGATATGAACTATGTGGAGGATGCTCTTCATTCATGTAACTTGTTTGAGCAAACCACCATTAGCTTATGTGGGTAACCTCCCTTTCCAATGATTTTCGTCTATTGCATATCTCATGCCACTCACACATTGTAGAGGAATTTCTAAGAGAGAAAGCATTGGAAATAAATGGAGTTCATTTCAACTTGTTTCTTGTGATAAAATTGTAGAGTGCATCATCAATAATAATTTTCACCATTTCCCTAGTAAGAAAAGTCATTGAATAAACAATTTTATGGTCATTGTCTTGGCTTATCTCCCCTCTTATCTGTATTTGAAGAAGCCATATCTCATTGAAGCATGCATGTCTCATCAAGTGTGATGATTTACCACTCAGCATGGTCATTGTGTTCATTTCATCTCCATTGTGTTCATTGTTAGTTACAGGACATGACTTAGTAAGGATGATATAGCCTCATTACTTATGCAATATGGATATTTATGGGAAACAAGTTCGATAGTGAACTAATGGGAAGAGTCAAACCTATATAATAATCAATCATCATTACAAGTTGCTTACTTGCAAATTTCTCAGATGTTTTTGTTGCTTATGTTGATGGGATCAATGCCCCTACTTCTGCAAGTGATGAAACCAAAACTCCCCCATATTTGAAATATGATTTTCCAAGAGAATTATGATCTGCAACTCAAATGGAAAAAGTAGATTAAGTTTGTTCTCTTGGTTCATATGTCAATTCCACAGTTGACCAAGCATCAAAGTAAATAGGAAAGCAAAGATATAAGAAAGCACATGGGAAAAGCACATACCCAACTAGTTTTCAACTTGATATTGTTGCTCCTTAAACTTACTTCCCATGCATATGATAGACGGAAAACAAATTCCATGCAAATTATAGATGAACAATATCATAGGATAGATTTGTTGCTTTATTGCTTGACATTTTCTTGGATTCAAAGTTTATTGCATGCATATCATTTTAAAACTAATGTAAATTTAAACTTGTATATTGGAACTCTAAATCAAATATGAAGGCATAAACTTCAATGAATCTTTCTCCTTGTTAGCAAATTAGATCTCTTCTTCACAGCTAAAACCCCTCAGACCATAATGAGCTTCTTTAAAATGAATTTTTATTTTTCATGTCAACCTTAAAAATACAAGATCATATTTATTATTATACACAAACATGATTCTTGATGATGGAACATCATTACCCGGTCTTTAACACTAGAAGCATCAAGAACCTCATTTATTTTTCTGATGAGAATTCTAACATGTGTCCAACCTATAATAATGCTAAAGAAATGCATATTCCTAGGATTTGAGATTTCACATAATCTACCCAACCTATAATAAGCACAAAGGAATTCATATTCCTAGGATTTAAAGATCATAACTTTTCTTATTTTCATTCACAATACAATATAATAAAATTTTTTGCAATTATTTATTTAGCAACACACCAATTAGATAGATATAAATTTGTACAGTGTCCTCAAGTTAACCGATGCCAATTCTCCATGATTGTCTTATAGAATGACTAAAAAGAGTTATTTTATATCGTGAAAAGTCAAATGTAATCATTTCTTCTTTCTAAAATAAACTTTGGTTTATCAAGATTCCTACATTGGTTAGGATTCTGAAATATAATCTTAGATTGATTAGCATCCCAAAATAAAATCTCATGTAAACTTCACTTAATGAGGATTGTCACATCGATAACAATTCTAAAATATATTTTTATATTGATTATCATCCCGAAACAAACTCCCATTTAAAATTCACTTGACATTCTCAAAATATGCCTGTAGGAGTGTAGACCGACTCGCAAGTGCCGTGTTAATGAAGGAAATATGTAAAGGAGGTCTCAAGTTCGATTCTCACCATGACTTACCCATGCCCCATGCTTGTGGTTGTTTTGGACACACCTGGAGGTTATAGTGGTAGTAGATGAGAATTGACCCTGTGTCACGTGAGTACGAGAATAGTCTAAGTTGTCAATTCCTCCAGTTACAAAAGAAAACATTCTCAAAATATAGATGTATGCCACTTTCCATTAAGTTAAATGTGTTTTTTAATCTTTAGATTGATAAAGAGTTATGAAAATCCACAATATCCATATCCCTTTATATATTATGAAATTATGTATATTTAGAAGCGGTAGGAAGGAAAAAGTCTAAAGGTTTTATGTTTTTAACCTTTTTCCGTGTATGTTTTTTTGATAGATTTCACTATTGAGATTACATATCCCAGGTGCCTCGGAGGTTTTCCACTATGTTGAATTGATTTTTTCATTCAAAACACAATTTGGGCATTGTATAATTACGATTTCAGTAACAATTGCATTGTTTTATGCATTCAAAAACATGATCATGGATTCAAAACACGATTTGGGCACTGTATAATTATGATTTCACTAACAAAAGTAAAAAAAAAGATAGAATGTTTAGACTAGGCGTAGTAGGAAGTTAATGATAAACAAAGCAATGAATTTTTTTCAATAACTTAGGGTTGAAGTGTTGGGAAGACCTACAATGTATCCTTTTTACATTTTAGTTTGTTTATGTTAAATCATAATATTATTGGTTGAATGTTTTCCATATCAAATATCTATGGTTGAGTATTTATAGTATTGTTGGCACAAGAATTAAGTGACATAATATATAAAGAAAAATTGAATGAAATTATGAAATTTAACATATAATAAAAATATAAGACCTTTTGTCATTGTCCAATCTTCTTGGAAGTAATATTGGAACACGAGAAGAAGAGATAAATGTAAAAATGGCATCATCAACTTCAAAGAAACCAACCCAATCACTACTATAGAATTGATATTGTAAACAAAACAAATTAATTCTTGGGGAAAATGTGTCAAACAAAACATGATGAACAAATGAAGCATTTTCCAACACTTTTTTTTTGAACATCATGGCCATATACATGCTACCTAATGTTTTTGCAAATAGATCAATGCATTGTCCAACATAAGTACATACATACTACTTGTAATGAATCATATCATAACATTCATACTACTGCATTCACCAATGGACATATTTGTAATCGAGCACATAAAGAAACTAATGGACATTGATTCTCCAAATAGAATAGAATGGAATCTAGGGACTAACCCATGTCTATATTCTTTCTTTCTTGCATAAAGATTTCTTTGTATCCCCAACCCCTCCCCCTTGTTCTACGAAGGGACCAACTTGATGTCTCTTATTTGTTTTGAACTTTAATCAACATTGTCACTTCTTCTATGTTATGAATATTATTCTATAGATGATAATATAAGGGACAACCAATAACATCTTAAAAATTAACATCTAAATTATTAATCAATGGATTTATTGTACGGTCTCAAGTTGCACATATATGGTGCTACTTATAGCATAATGGTTCTCTTGTAGTGTTTCTTCCTGTAATTAAATAACTAAAGGTAAAGATAAACACAAAATCTAAAAAATTCATTAACATAAGTTAGGAAACAAAAAATAATAAGTATATCCATTAAACATTTGGACTTCAAAACATAATGGAATATAATTGGACCTCGAAACGTTAGTGGAACTCAATAAGCCACAACTAATTCTCTTAGGTATTCCCTTATTCGAATGAGTATGCTAGTATTAATCCACACCTAAAAACTTATAGATATATTCAAAATCTATGAGAGAGGAAAATCAATATGAAAAAACGAACAATGATGAGAGGAGGAATGTTAGGTGAGTTTGGAGAGAGAATGGATGCGATGGCACTCTGTATAGTAAGAATGGTTATTTTTTTTCAAGAAAAAAGATTACTACTCGCTCATTTTACATATCTCAATTAAAAAATTTCAAATAACGTAAAAAAAATAGAGAACGTTTTATAAATTTAAAAGGTACTTTACAAATTTAAAGTTGCAAAAGTAGAAAACATTTTATAATATCAATTATAAATCCCAAATAAAAAAGGAACTTTACAAGTTTAAATTTCAGATGTATAGACATGGGTTCAACTAAGGCACGGGGTTGAACGAATCACACGACGTCGATAATGTGGAATTGTTTATCGATCATAACTACTTAAATCAAAATTTGATTGGATAAAATTACGGTGTTAAGATACTTACTCTTGCTGCTATGAAATTTAAGCTTTAAAATTGATTTGATAAGATTGGTGTTGGAAATAGTAATTACAATTCAGTGAGATCTCGACGTCTCTGCCAATTTGTTAGTAGTTTTGTGAGTCAACCAAATTGTCATAGAGTCAGTATGTATGTCAATCTACAAATCCAAAGTTACACGTTTACTCAATTTCAGTCTAAGTCAGTTGACAAGAAGGGGAGTTATAAATGGAGCCGATCTTTATCTTCTCGAGTTCAGTTAAGTAGTTGTAGAGTGAGTCATATCAATGGTCATATTTAATGTTGATTCAATCTTACTTCTACAGGAAGTCTCAGTCGCAGTCCATATAAGTCCGATTCCTTAGTTAGTTGGATGATGATGCAGAGAAGATGAAAAGAGGTAGAAATAATAGAGTGTGAAGAAGAAAAAAAGCAACATCTCACGAGTTGAAGAAGTTTGAACACAAGCTCTATGTCTGTGAAGTTAGTAGAAGTCATTGGAGCCGAAGATCATCTTATTTATTGTACTCTATATTCGTGCACTTCGTCGAAGTTATTAATATCAAGTATTTTGTGTGTTGACAAAACTTTGTCATATTTATGAGTTTATGTGCTAAGCATAGAACTCTGTTATTCTTCATCTATAAATCATTTCATTAAGTGTGCTCTTCTTAGCATGCAACAAATCGTACACTCTATGCACTGCATGATTAGTTTTGAGAACTCTGTCGCAAAGCCTATGTGGCACATAATATTTGAAACTATAATGTGCAGAGTAGTCTGTGCACATCTTTGGATCATAGATCTGGTATCAGAGTAGGTTGATCAAAAACAAGATTGATCAAGAGAAGGTTATATCAAAAAAAGTTTACTAGAGAAACAACTTTGTTGAAAACTGAAATATGGCTTCTACCTCAAATCTGCAACCTCCCAATTTTACAAGAAAGAATTATGAGATATGGTCCTTGACCATGAAGGATTTGTTCTGAGGTCGATATGTATGGGAGATAGTTGAAAATGGTTATGCAGAACGGGTAGGTAAGACAACATGCAATGCCCTCACTTAAGGTGAGAAGGATATCTTGAAAGATCAAAGAAAGAAGGATTGAAAGACGATGTTTTACATACATCAAATCATGCATGAGAGCATACTCCCAATATTTGCATCATCAAAGCAATCCAAAGAAGAATGTGACATATAATAAACATGTTATCAAGGTATGTGTTAGAACACATATAAATTTGAGCTTTTGAACTTTAGATTTTGCCTCTTGGAAATAATTTTTTTACCCAAAAAACAAAAGCTTAGAGAGTTTCCTTTTAATTTGAAAATAAATCCATTGGTTGTTATATATCAATAAGGTGCTTAAAATATCCATCATCGATGAGTTACTCTAATTTTATTGAACAATCCTAATGATCTCCAAAGTTTAGAAGCTGGCTAATTTTTAAAGGAAAGTCTTTACCGGTCTCTTCGAAGCTTCGCACTTTTGGTATTCCAACAAATCTAAACAATAAAAACCCCAAAACACTGAAGTTTCGAATATAGTCACTCATGATAATTCCCAAAGGACTTACAGACACATCATGGGACATGTGTATTTTAAGATATTTTCTTGGGCTAACACGTGGCACTTATTTTTGACATTTCCATTGGACGATTCATACGTTTTGAAGTGAGATGTGTCACCTCTCTCTTATTGACACATCATCAAGAATGAAATCATCTCTGTGACGTCACTCCGAGAGATTTCCCTTCAGGATTTAAAAAAAAAATCGTGTTCACAAACCACCGAAGTATCAAAACCCCGAAGTATCAAAGCGCCAAAGTAATCACAAAAAGTAAAAATTGTTTTAAAGGGTTAATGAAACATTTAATAACTTAGTTTAATCATTATTAAGTATTAATTAATCACTCTGTAAGTTCAAACTTCGAGAGATTTCCATCCTATCACATCCAAAACTTCTGAACGTTGAACCATCGAAGTATTAATGACATTTATGATTGATTCAGTTTAATGATTTCAATAAAGATTGTGAATTACGAGGTAATAAATTCCATTAATTTTTTAACAAATTCTTCATGATTAGATCTATATGAAGATCGATATAATTTTTGAATAAAACACTTCAAATTTCAAAATCATTTTACCATTTTCAATTAGTATATTTTTATTCAGTGTAGATCTTACAGACTTCTCTTGTTAGAGGTAGGCTAATTCTATTCCCTTGAGGATTATGGTGCTAAAAAAAGATGCAAAGAAGCTTGATGCATCAAGTGATAGTGTAGAATCATTTGGCTCAATGCAACATGAAGCGATACATCCATGAATATTCTTCTTATGATGAGATGTTAAGGGGAGTTATATCTTATGAAGAAGTTCAAAGCAGATTCCAAACTCTACCTCCTGACCAACATGCTAGTTTCCTCAGCTTCCAAAGTCATAGACAAAATATTTTACCGAAGATATTGCAAGGAGACTCAAAACCCATGCCTTCTCCAAAGGAATCTAATGCCACGGGATATGAGCCAAGTTTCTCCACTAAGCACAAATTTCAAGAAGTCCCAAAAAGTCAAGAAAGGTTATTTCAAGAAATAAAAACATCACTATTGGGTTTGAATGATCCACAACTATGAGCTCGGTTTGAATATTTCAATAATATGGGACAAGTTGTTCCTCATTCAACGCCAGCTACTCCTGTTGGAACCCCAACAGGGCAAGAACATTCCACAAAAATTACTTCTCCTATTCCATCACTAACCCCTTTACATAACAGTTTTGGAAATCCTAATTCAGAGCTCATTCATGCTGATGATCTTACTCCTATATTGTCTGAATAGATGCCTCCCTCAAGTTTCTTTTTCAACGAGAAACAAAAAGATATTGTAAAAAATGAATCTCACTGAAAGGATGGAGTAGTCACAAAAAGGCAAATATTGGTGTATGATGGGAAAGACCAAGATGATCCTAAGTTTGAAAAGGAAGTTGCAGATTCATTAGGAGATTTTTCCACTACCAATCAATGGTCAGTGGACAATTTAACCAAACAACTGCAACATGAATGTCTCTTATTAGAGAAATTGCAGAATGAGATACAGAGTACAGAACATTCAGTTAGAAGCAAGATGAATCAATACATTGAACAAATCATGTCAAGTTATGAGTATCAAATGAAGCAGTTATAGGATAATCTTGGGTTGATCTATCAGAGTTCACAGCCCAGCAATGGTTTGATCACTCAGCGGAAAAATTTGATTGAACATTTGCAGGCCAAATTGACACTGACATAGAACACACCAATAGATATTATTGCCTTCAAAACACAAGCATCAAAAATCAATGAGAAGATGGAAGTTTCCCAAAAGGAGTTATATAAAAAATTAGATGTTATTCAGAAATGGTATCACGCAATAAACCTTTCTCTGAAAAGTATTTATGTCAAGGAAAAAGAGTCTTGTGCAACCAGGTCTAAGTTTCAGGAAGTTATCATATGGAAGCAGAAATAAAATATCCCTTGTCTTACCCCTCTCTCACATTTTGAACAAGTAAAAGGCAAAATGGCCCTGAAAGCCTAGGAAACAAATATGGAAGAAAGCAAGAAACTTGTTAGAGATGCAAAAAAGGCTTGTCTAGAGGAATTATCTTCATTAAATAAAACGTTGATTGAATTTGAATGAAATAGTATCTCAGAGTCATTGGGACAGATTGAAGTAAAAACAAACCAACAAATCTCCAGGAAGAACAAGGAAAATATTCAGTGAACAGAGAAAAACAAGTGTAGCTGGGAGAAAATAAAGAAACATACACAACGTCCACTTCCTCCACCCACTCTACCATCTACCTCCCCACCTACACTTCCCCTCTCTCTACACATCACTTACCCCATCTATCCCTACCACCTACATTCTTGCATCCAATCATCCCACCTCCTTATTGGACACTTGTCCCCACATAATCCTATTCGTGAACAATTACTCTTCCTCGTAACCATTTTCCATCCCATAATGCTCCAACGCTGAAGCTACCTGTCTAATTACCACCCTAAGATATTCAACTACAATTATTTATCCCAGTAAACACATTCGAAGGGACAGATGGAAAAAAAATCAAATGGCAAAGACAATAAGCCAAATGATTGTGGTGGCCTTAATAGACATGTGTACCCAGTTTAAAGAACAAAGGAAAACAAGTGCATCTACATGAAAATGAAGAGATCGATGAAGCGGCAACAAAACTCAACAATATTTGCATGATGTTATTCCATTCAGATTGTATTCTATTTTTAGGAAGATATTGTGGGAAGTCCAGTAATTTTCAGTTGAGACAATTTTTTTATAAATAGATAGATTTTAGATCTATTCGAGGCCACTTCTTTCCAAATGTAAAAGAGAAAATGTTTTTTTGAATATCAATATAAGTTCAGACAAAGATTCTAAGTTTCATTCAATTTGAATTATGTGTTTCCTTTGTGTTTCCATCTCTCTGAATTTCTTTCTGTAGTTCTTGAAGAGTGAATAATTACAATTTAGTACTACATGTACTATGATCATAATATATCAGAAGTTCATTCAGTAACAACTTTTCCTCTGTTATTACTGTGAGTACAACAAGACGTGTGACCTGTATGAATTACTCCATTTTTATCTTCTTTCAAGGGTGCATCTTATACTTTTCTTCTACTATAAACACAGTGAGACTTATCTTTAATTGATACCTGAATTTGTTTTAATAATTTTGTAGATCATTTCTACACCATTTGGCATTAAAATTGTGAATCAGATAACGAGATACAACCTCTGTATTGTCTTATCATTAATTTCATTTAAGGATTATTTCTTAGAAAACTAAAGGTAGAAAAAACACTTCATTTAAAATATTTGATGCCTGACATTATTTTTTTAGCTTTATAATCAATCTCGAGAACAACAATATGGAAAAAGTAAAGGCTTCAATGTTGGAAGATTGATTGTTGTCATTGATGTCAACCCTAGTCATGGGTTTTGGACCGCAAGATTGATAAAGGTATTTGGACATGAAGGAAAATGTACATGCATATACAACACCCATGAATGGATAGTATACATCATGTTGTTTCCGGTTGTATGTGGCATGTCACATGGATCCTCATGGTTGAGGAGAAATGAATTTTTGAAGATGACAAAGTGAATTGAAAAAGGAAGTAAATGTAGGCCCTGAAAATAATTAAAGAAAATAATTACAAAATAAGAAAGTGTCAGGTCGTCCCTAATGTTAAAAGTAAGTGACATAAATGGTATAAATAAATATCATTATACATTCATTTGATACAAGTCGAATTTCAGAGGGAAGAAGAAGTAAAATAAGGCCGAATTTCAAGGGAGGATGAAGTCTTTTGGTGATGTGTTCTAAGGTATGCTATTTTCAGGTCATCTTACCATTTTTGCTATAACTTTTTTTCTAGAATGCTTCAAATGGTGAAATCTCTATGGTATTGAGAACAAATATCAAGGTACCTCTGGTAAAAATTTTAGTTCTTGATTCTCTATAATTATGGAGATACACTCTGTGGAATATAGGGTTTGTGACCAGTCCTGAAACTAGTCAAAAAACAGGTGTTCTGGGTAAAACAGTCATAATGTTTTCCTACAGAATCCAAATGCAGTGGGACCACTTCCATTGGAAAGAGTACGGACTTTAGTTTCTTTTGTGTGAGTTTCAGAATCAGATATTAAATATTGAGTGTGGGGCATTCTTTACAAGTTGGGTCCTCTGAACAGACCAGAATTGAATAAAGTCTACCATTCTTTCTATAACCTCTTTTTGGGGAGGATTCAAGGAGTGAAAATTAGAGGAGTTTCAGAGAATACATTGAGTAACATTATTTACAGGATTAGAGTACTCCAAGAATTGAATAATTGCAGAAATTGAAGAAGTCTCAGAAAGCATTATCAGGTTCTAT
>JASDQU010235589.1:6827-17083 GCA_032191745.1 Picea mariana
CAACCATCTACATGAGATCATGACACAAGAAAATAACATGTTTCAACATAACATAATATAATATATTACATTACAAGTAAAACACATTTTATTAAGTACAACAACAAATTGAAAGAACATTTTGCATATAAATCACAACTACTTACCTCATGTATTTTCCAAGATCATATATAACTTGTTTGACGTTGTTGTCAAAATTGTTTGGGAGATATAGCAGTAGAACATACCGTAACAAAAAAAATGAGTCATTATTTGTTTCGACAAAAGTAGACAAAAAAAATAAAAAAACTTAAAAGATGTATAAGGCCAATATATATAAATATGTATACCAAAATTATTACCTTAATGAAGGTATGCCAATCATGTGTTTTTACCCCACCAAATTCACCTTTCTTCGTTAATATATTATTTATGTTTGAAGGAAAACCCGTGGGAAATTTAATTCTTTGAATGAACTCTTTTACATCATTGATTTGTTGCTCTGTTAATAACCATGGAAGGTTATTTCAGTCTCCATATCTATTTGATCAGATCACACTTCACATTGCATGATTGGCTTCGTGAATGTCAGCACAAATTTTGACAATTTTTTCTTTATCCCTCCTACCATCTATAATTCGCCATAATGTTTCTGTCACATTCTCCCTGATATTAATTTTATCAAACAAATGAGATATTTTTAGCTCCTCATAGTAGGGAAACCTCATGAATTGAGTGGGATAACATTTCATTCCTCGTGGAAGCCCATTATTAATACTTTCACGACGACGACCTTCATGAACCATAAAAGAAATCACAACAATAATTATCAAATACAGTAAAATAAATTCAATGATAATTTTTTTTTTTCAAAACATTACATATACGATACATAAATAAATTGCGTACCTTGACGATTTCTATTATATTCCAACCTCCATAGGTGAGGTGTCATTCTTCGTGGTTTTAAACCAATCTCTTCTTTCCCATTGAAAATATGTTTTTCAGTAGTACGATATCTATGGTTCTTAGGGAGGAGGCTCCTATACTCATGAAACACCACCTTTCCTAAACTTTTTGAATGACGATACTTCATATTAGGACCACAAATTGGACATGCAATTTTATCCTCTATTTGAAGATCTACAATAGATGGATTAATGTCAATTATATGATGAGATTATTTAAAAATTAAACATGCAACATGATATCTTTAAAAAAAAATATAGTATTAAAGAGCAATAGAATGCTACATACCACAAAAATGTGTTAGTCCTAGGGCATCATGAATTGTCCATAAAAGTATTCCACGGAATTTAAATTTCTTCTCCCCAATTGGTTTACAGATGTCATACATAGTGATGTCAACCCATAACTTTAGTAGCTCGTCGATAAGAGGCTTGATATATACATTCACGTCTTTAACTTGGTACTTACCTAATTGTTTGAAATTACACATAATTACTATAACCATAATATGTATATATAAGTAAATAAATAAACAAAAGATATTATGCAAAAAACGAAACAAATGAAAATGTAACATTCAAAAAATTAATGTAAACAAATACGTGGAACAATTATTGTCAACATTATGTGCTCCCTATTTATTGACATCCAAGGAGGAATGTTATTGTTGATAACAAAAATAGGTCACACTGAGTAAATAGACCTAAGCTCTCAGAATGGATTAACAGCGTCAACTGCCAATGAAAACCTAACATTACGAGGTTCATCTTTGAAATCTGCCCATTTTTCCTCAATTTCCCTAAATGCATAACCATCGACAAGCATTCGAAGAACACCATCTCCACTTATGTTACGTGCATGGTAATCCATAAATTGTGCTATGCTTTCACACCTGAAAAATCATTGCAAACGTGGAATTATGGGAATATGACGAAGAACCTTTTGATGCACCCTTTTTGTTACTTGATCAGTTCGATATCTACTGATAATACATTGCAGGCATTCTATTTTCGAAGCATGTTGTCCATAATATATAATATGATCATTAGGACATGCATCTATAGTTTGATAATCCATTCCAATGTCTTTCATAATGGCATGAAAATCTCGATATGTGTGAGGTAATATATTTGACGATGGTAACACAAATTCATCTAACAATCTACAACATAACAAATAAATAGTTAATGTAAAAAATATTAATCATAAAAATTGCATTCTTGATTATTAATTAACACTAAAAAAAAATAGAAAAAAAGTCAACATTTGTGTATATGAGATGAAACGTATTACATACTTTAGGATCTGTGTCATACAAGTGTTCAATAAATTATTCATAACCTTTAAGTTCACTAGCAACAATGCAACGAAGAGAATATTTTCTCTTGAGCCCTCATAAAGTCATTTATTTGCCTTTTCTAATAGAGGTTCATCATAAACACCATCACTGTCCCCATCCTCATTCATCCGAGCAAACAAATCTTAGATAATTTGATTTGTCCCATCATCTTCTTTCATGGGATCATTAACTGGATTTGTCCCATGAGATCGTCATTTGCTTGATCATGTTCCTCAGCTTGTACACCATCATTTCTGCTACTACTACTTGGTGCAATATTCTGTAGAAAGTTAGAGGGCAATTCTAACTTTATAATTACAAACAATCACGCAAAATTAGTGTGTATAACAAATATTTAAACAATATATATACACACATATAATTTTATATAAAATTGACAATATAAAAAATAGATAATGAATATATAGCTAATTACCACGTGACGATATTCATTCAATCCCCCATCAATGTGCCCATATTTCCTACAATATTTTTTAGCTGTTGCTATTAAAATTCTTACGGGACGTGTAGTGCAACATCTTTTGCAAGGGAAATAACATCTACCATCACCCTTTTCACCTCTTTAATTTTTTTCTCACCTCTAATATTTTGCGACATTCTTCCGCACAAAAATACCCTTTCTGAACCGTCATTGTTATAGAAAGTTTGTCGCAACACCTCTAATTTGCAAAATATTTATAGATATTTTTTTCGTCGCAAGAGTGACGAAAGTTGACCAAATCAATGTTGATTTTGTCAAACAGTGTAATGGTCAATGTTGACTTTGTCAAACAATGTAACGATCAATGGTAATCATCTCTCTTGCGATGATTACGAAAGGTCATTGCAAGAGCGATGGTACTCCACTATCTTCACATTCGTCGCTCTTGAGATGTATATCCGGTTTCGTCGCAAGAGTGATGAATGCGGGTTGGATTTTTTTTTTTTTTTGAAAAATTAAACTCTATCTTCAATTGTGAGATGAAAGGGTACTTTTGTCGCAAGTAGTCGTCACAAAATTTTCAATATGTAGTAGTGAAGGCCAAGCGCTTGAGAAACCTCAAAACAAATATAACTGCAAGGGTATGTGTTGTCACAACCCAACACAAACAATATTCTAACTTATCAATGTATATGCTAAAGAGGGTAGGGAATAAAGGACAACCTTTCTTGACTCCTATATTATAGTTAATTTCTTTTAACCATCCCTAAGTGTTCCTAAACTTGGAAATGACATTCTCATATAACCTTAATGCAATAACTCTCAGCTTGGAAGAAACTTTTAGCGTTTCTAACCTATTCCAAAGGTTAGTCCTAGGAATTGTCTCAAAATTTTAAGTACCTCAATAGATATACAAATATACTTAAGAAATAACCCTTAATATCAACAATAACAGTCCAAACCATTCACCAAAATACTCAACACAATAATGCAGACAAAACCCTTGAGGTAGAGTAACAACATATATTAATCCTTATGTAAGGATAAAACTCCTCAAGCAATACTTGCTTGTTACAACATAAATATTCTTTACTATGCTCTAATACATTGCTTTCACTTCTTTATATAACATTATCTATATTCTAGGAATATTCTAGAGAAAGAATCTTCTAGAAAGCCTATTTATTATATCTAACTACCATAGTGGGGATTGTTTAATAATATAGTGGACCTAGTCCACCTTACATTGAATGGCCTCCACTAATAATATATAACCACATTCCCATTGGGTACCTCCCTAGGTACCTGATATTACCTCCCTATGTATACTACATTCCATCCCCCTTCACATATTTCATCCTCGAAACATAGGAAGCAACAATACAATAGGATCAACTAAACAATGTATCCAACTGGTATCAAGTACGACCATCCATCCATCCCAATGGAAGATCAACATGATGTGCAAATGATGCCTTGCCACCCGGATCTGGATCTGCATCTTGTCGACGTTGCCATGTGTTCAACACAAGCCTATTTTGAGAGGAAAGACTATTTTGGGTGCAGGCCTAATTTTGGAGAAGAACAAGTAGTAGGAAAGGAAACATGCAAGAGGAAAAACAACATGCAAGAGGAAAAGCAGCATGCAAAGAGGAGAAGCAATGTGGCAAGAAGGAAGGAAAGACTAACCATGATAGGGTTAGGGTTTTTGATAAAGATTGTAACAACTATAAGCCTGCAAAATAATATACATAAGAAACTATTAGTTATATGTTAGGGGTTCAAAAGGGTTCAGAGAGTTGACGATGGTTATTATGATTGTAATAAGGTTTTATAAGAGTAAAAAAAGATAGATTTTGAGGGTTAGGTCATAGGCTGAGTAGCCTAGTGTGATCTAGTCCGCCTCATAGAGGTTCCTGAACCTCTTCATGATTGTATGATTGAAGATGTATTGTGTGCAACGCTAGATTCTGCAACAGACTAAATAAAAGAGCAGAGAAGCCAAATCTTTGTGGACGTAGCCCAAGAGGGGGTGAGCCATGGTAAAACCTATGTTATATGTGATGTTTATTGAATGCTTACTTCCTATTAATGGTTATCTTATGAATGAATGATTAACTAGATGTATTAGAATGCATGCATGAGCCTAAAAATGAATGAATCCTGGAAATACTTGAACGAACAACAACATTAATGCATGAAGAAGATATAATACACCCCCAGATCCCCACTCATTCCTAGGCTATAAGCACTTGAGCATTGCACTCACCCATAAAGATATCTTAGGTGAGACTGCGTGGTGCACTTTGTGTGCAGTGTTGCCTTCTAGTTTACCGGGGGATGATAGTTTTAGAGGGTTTTTTTGGAAACCTATTGAGATTTGAACCTGGGTCAGCCTAAGAAGTGAAAGAGAGATATAACCAACAAATAGTTTTATTGCTAGCTGGAACTGCATAGGATTGAGTGGACAGGATCTATGCAAGAAACACATGAAGAATGAAATTATAGAAGGGAATGTTCAGGCCATGGAATCCAATGAAAGTGGAGATTGAAATATGGTTGAAAACAAAGGAACTTGACTTTGCACAGAAGGATAATAGAAACCCTAAGTTAACACCGTGAAAATATCTTGACAAATACATCTTTAACGACTTGCATGAGGTATTTTTCTATGATTTCCCGCATTTGTTGCATGAGTGGTTAGTAAGGTTAAAATAAAACCACCCAACAAATCAAATAAGATAGTTGGAGTGGAATCCTATGGATATCGTGCAGTTACAACAAGTTAATAACAAATTTACGTGCGCAGTAGATTTCTGGTTAGACAATATTTTTGCAGGGTTTATCACCGAAATTGTAGTAGATACCGTGAAGTCTTACAATGCAACATAGCAATATTTTCTAAAAGGACCCAGAGGTAGGTATATCAGATCGATGTATACTTCAATCAAAATTTTACTTTATAACAACAGTGTGATGACCATGGAATCATACAACTAAACTTCCCTGCGTGCATGGGGGAAGTGGGTAAGCACTGACATGAGGTAGAGAAATGGAGGAGGAGATGGATAAGGGAAAGAAGTAGGAGGACATGGACCCAATCATGATGGAGGAAGACTAGATAAAATAGATAATGGCAACAACTAGAAAGACGCGTAGTGGAGCACCCTACCAATATAAGATGAATAATAAGAAGATATCCATATCTGATAGAGAGAGCTTGGCGAGCGATGAAGAAGAGGTGGAGGATCTCCGAGATGTGGAGCAGATTGAGGAAATCCTACATGCAAAACATGAAAGGAAAATAGGAGGTCCAAGGAAGGGACATAAGGAAAAAATCCAATTCAGATCACCGTCAGTGTGGAACCTACAACCTCATGTGTGACTAGTACACCAGCATCTAGACAACCAAATTTTAGTGGAAGAAGAACGACATGACAAGGATCCAGTCAAGGCGCATCAACTGGGGGAGCTAGTTCAAGAAGTATTAGTCAAGTATCTACACCACATGAAGGTAGTAGTTCAACACAATTTCAAATGATAGGACATGATCCCAGGATCAGATTACCAGAATTTCGGGGAGAGGCATGAGAGGACCCTCCGAATCACTTATTCATATGTGAGAAGATCTAGGAAGCAAAACAGATCATAGACGAGGATACAAAACTCACGCAGTTAGCTATCATGCTAAGAGATCGCACACTGGACTAATATATGAGTCTATATGTAAACAATCCACTAGGAGTAACAAGGACTATTGCAGACGTGAAAAAACTACTGATAAATGAATTTTAGAAGTCCAACTTAGAAGATCAGCATATGAATGAAATGATTGAAATCATGCAAAAACTAGGTGAGTATTTTTGGGATATTGATCAAAGGATTAAACATTTGAAAGGGAAATTGAAGTATGCAATTAATGACATGCAACATAGGAACTTATTTATGAACTCACTGTTATGACATTTGAAATACCAATTAAGACAACATAAGTTCCAAACTCAGGCACATGCTCTGTAAGCAGCCTTACAACTGAAAGAGAACCAGTATTAGAAGACAGATCCAACAATATAGGAGTTGAAGGAGGATCTGAAAAACCTAACATTTCAACTTAACCATAATAAGGGCAAAGAGAAAAGAGAAGTTGTTTAGTGTACCACATGCAAGACATAAGGACACCATAAGAACAAATTTCCAACTTTCACGCAATATATGCAAACATTATTACCAAACAATTTTCCAACAGAAGCACCATGGTGAGAGATTTGTAAAATGCACGGGCATGATCCATATCATTATCCAATGATGCAGAAGTATAAGACAATACCCAAATACTGCAATTTTTGCAAGTCAGTGGGTCATTATGATAAAGATTGTAGGACGATGGAGCTGATGAGAGAAATAACTTCATATAATTATAGGGTGAAAGAATAAAAGATGGTAGGACAAGTTTCACCTCATTTCAACCAGGTACCACCTCCACACAACAATGCGTAACAACAGTATAATAATTCCCAGTTGAAATACAACAATGTGCAGCCACAATATAACCCCGCGCAATATAACCAGGTACCTTAGTACAACACACTGCGAGGAGATTGAGGGGGATACAAATGTGGAGGACAAGGTAGAGGAGGATTTGGATGAGGCATAGGTCAAGTAGTGTGTGACAAATTCCAACAGTGAGGACATTATGCAAGGGAGTGTCCACTTCCATCTACGACATATATGTACTGTCGCGCAACATACCATGACACAAAAGACTGTCCAACATTGTTGGGAAAGATCCAAGAAAAAAGGAATCAGAACAACCATAATGTCCAGTGAATTTTTGTAGAAGCCAGGCATGATGGGAGAAACATCAATATAGTCACCCAAGGAGGAGCGAAGACAAGAACTGAAGAAGTAAAACAATATCCAACACAACACCAATGGGTTAAAAATAATACTGAACTACAAAAGCAGTTTGATTCACGGAAAGAAAAAGAAACATTCAAGGAGGTGAGACATGAGTTTTTCAAGCATAATGTTGCATCTACATCAGCTGAGCAACACACCCAGAACTTACCAATGTATGAAATTCCATCCTCAATGGACCATACCAATGAAGCACAACCTTTAGAGAAAATAAGTAACATAATTTTTTTTTTGCAATTATGTGTTAAGTTATTGAAGGATCCACCATATGTCAAGATCTTACAAAATGTGCTAGAATGATGTAACATAGAGGTAGAAGGGAAATTAGAGTAGAAAACAATCAATGATCTCCATACAAAAAGAAGGACAAGCAAGGAATTATGACTAAATGCTAACAATGGGGACTGCAATATGGGTGATATTATACTGAACTTGTTCTCTTAAGTAAATGTCTTGCCTAAGAAGACATGGCACCGTATGGGAGAACCCACACTCGGCTATTCACCTGTCTAGTTGAAATTAGCAAATCAACACAGAGTGTTACCGATTGGAAGGCTTAAAGGTGTGATAATAGATTTGGATGGAGTGCACACTATGGTATATTTTGAACTAAAAGAGATAGCAGATGGTACAACAGCTTATCCAACACTGCTTGGATTGGATTGGGAATTTGATAACCAGGCCATAATCAACCTGAAGACAAGGAAAATGAATTTTTAATCAGGTGAATATAGAGTCATTGCACCATTGGATTCATCAGAAGGAGAAAGGTTTATAGAGCCCACTTGTTTGAATCTGGAAGAAATAAACTAGTTGTACATAACCACCACGCGAGAAGAGGATTATGTTAACCAAACTGCAGATGGGGTACTTAGCTAGAGAAACATTACATCATGTGTTTCCGACTCAGATATATGTTTGGATAATTGAAAACAATGATTACATGAAGTTTCCACAAGAAGGTGCGCAAGAATAGACTGCGCAATAAGATGGGTTGGTTTAGAGATAAGAGAACCTCCCAGTTTTCATGGGGTAAATTCCTTAGAGGAATTTCTGACAAAATATGAAGAAGAAGTGTTAGAAAATCATAGACTCTTAGCCCTAGATATTTCACTCAAAGCCACACCTAGAAGATGGTTGGGTGCACACAAAGAAACAATTTAGGACTGGTAACAATGTAAACGATTATTGCGCAGAGTAGGAGAGCAATAAAATGCAGAGGTACAATGGGGAAAGAACACCAATGGAACACTTGGAGAAGTGCAAGACACAATGGAGGATGACACCACCAGAAGAATGGCCTCATCACTTTATCCATACATAGGAAGGAATCCCAGAGAACTGGTATATAGACCAGGAGATGCACAGAGGCACTACAAAATGGACAACATTACAACAAAACTTTGGAGTAAATTTCTCATTTGAACATGGGAACCCCAACATAGATTCAACGTTGAAGTAGATAAGAGGAATGGTATTTATTGATGAACCAGAGGTTGAAATCATGACAAAATATCAACAATGGAATAGACAGATAGTCAAAGAACTACTTCCATGTTATCATGTTGAAGAGGAAGCACTAGATGAAGATGATCCTCACAACATCAAATTATAGAGATTGAAGGAGAAAGAGAGGTGGAAGGTCCATCTCTAGAGTCATAAGTATTTGCTGCACCAATAAAAGTTAAAAAAGTTAACATTGGGACAAATGAAAATCCTAAAATGACAAGTATTAGAGACTATTGGGATGGACAAACAATATAAAGAATAACATAGTTACTACGTGAATACAGTGACATGTTCCCAACAACCTTACAGAGATGAAAGACATAGCAGGGGATCTAGGAGAGATGAATATACCTCTCAAACCTGAGGCAAGGCCTGCCAGGCAGAGACCTTACATATTGAATCCAATATATAAGAAGAAAGTGAAAGCAGAAATTGACAGAATGTTGGAAGCTGGTATCATAAAACCAATAGAGGAATCTGAATGGATAAGTCCTATGGTAGTCCAAGAAAATAAACAAGGGAGGATAAGGATTTGTGTAGATTCAAGGAAACTAAATGATGCTTTCTTACATGATCCTTTCCCTACCCCTTTTACAGATGAGGTATTAGAGAATGTAGGAGGCGAGGAAGCTGTTAGCGATATTTCTGGTAATGGGGTAAAATGCGAAAGTATGGGTTAAAAACCCACTTATCCTAAGTTTTGAATGCTAATGCGCCCATGGTAAGCAACAAGCAAGTTTGAGTGGCAGCGGTTCGCGCACCCGGATCAACAGTTCATATGAGATTCTGGACCCCCCTCGCCTTTATACCTTTAAGCGGAGGGGGGGGGGGTCCGGAATTGGGGGCGCATCTCTTCAACGGTCCCGATCGGAGCGCCCTGATCAACGACGATAAAGGAAATTTCGGACCCCCCCTGCCTTTCTACCTTTAAGCGGAGGGGGGGGTCCGGAATTAGGCGCGCAACTTTTCGATGGCCAAGATTAGCGTGCCCGGATCAACGACGCCCGGACAATCCCTTCCTTCTCAGCTGCTCTATGTTTAGCCATCGTGGACCCTTCTCCCGTTATGTCATTTTCCAGAGCCACCTTTCCCCTGCTGCCG
>JASDQU010235590.1:19563-29618 GCA_032191745.1 Picea mariana
AACAGTGAAGAGAAACAATGATCGTTGGATCCCATTCAGAATATTTGATGATCATCAGATCTGAATTCATATAGGAGGATTGCATAGTAGAAGAAAATAGATCTCAGGTATCAGATCTGAACCCGAAGACTGACCATCGTTGGATCCATAAGAAGGAGCACGGTCTTCACGTGCAAGATGAAGTGGTCCTACAAAATCCCAAAAGAAGGAGGACCATCCATCTTCAATAAGGACACGTGGAAAGCGACTAGAATTTCACTGACCTGCACATTGGATGAGTCAATGGAACATGGTGTGGGAACTTGCAATATGCGAAATCCCAAGAATTGATCTGGACCTTTGGATCGAGGTATGTTGTGGAACGTTGTATGTAGAGGGCACATGGCAAGCGACTGGCATTTTGCTAACTGGAAAGTCAAAGAAAGGAGGTTCTCTATCCTATAAAATCATGAAATGCGAAACCACGACTAAATCTAAGTTGTTGATCAAAGGGAGATCGTGGACCGTTGATCAGGCATGACGAAGGCCTGTGAAGTTACGAAATTGAGATAAGATATTGACCATTGATCCAAGAGGGACATCGTGTGAGGGATTAACTTTTCGCTAATTGGAAAGTCAAAGGAAGGAAATTATCTAACCTTGCAACTCGCGATATGTGAAATCGCGATAAGGTCTTGCTCGTGGTCATAGACAAGGTCACATTGTTGAAGGCTTAAGGGAAAGAGCTAATTTCTAAGATCCATTTTGGGGATTTCAACTTGGAGTGTCGAGACCCTTGATCAAAAGAATCATGATATGCGATATCACGAAAAGATATGGACAGTAATGAACCTCAAATTCACCATTCATTTTTTTTTTCTTTTCTATGACATAATTCAATTTCGTTTAATCTTAGAAACTAAGAGAGGATAAGATTCATTTATGTCCATAATGCCATTATTACACCAGTCTAGTTTACTTCGAAGGATCCCTTTTGTCCTCTATGGTTTAAGCAATTAAACAATAGTCTAATTATGAAAATTTGAAAACTTAAAGTGTATGATCTCATGGCGAGCAAAACTCTTAGAAAAAATCGGGCTAAAAATTGGTTATTTCTATTCTACCTCTATCCTAGATGAAAATCCTCCATCGATTCTACCAATCCACTCCTTATAATAATAGAGTTGTACCTATAACAAAAATTCCTACCATGTTACTACATATTTGTGGAAAAACGGAGGTTAATTGGGTTTTGGCGATTACTAATGCCAAACATCATAACACAACAACTCCCAAATTGCGAAAAGGTTAAAAGAAGGTGTGACCAACACTTCGGGATTTCGGTGTTCGAGATTTCATGATTTCAAATGCCAAACATCGACACACCACAACTCTTGAATTCCTAAAAGTGAAAATAAAGTGGGACCAAGACTTCGAGGTTTCAGGGTTCGGGGATTCACTATTCCAAATACCAAACATCAACACACAAAAACTCCCGAATTCCAAAAGTGTAATGAATGTGGGACCAACACTTCAGGTTTTTGGGGTTCAGGATTTTGTGATTTCAAAAGCCAAACATCACCACACAACAACTCCTGAATTTTGAAAGTGAAAAGAAAGTGGGACCAACACTTTGGGGTTTCGGGGTTTGGGAATTCGTGACTTCAAAAGCCAAACATTAGCAAGCAGAAACTCCCGAATTCTGAAAAAGAAAATAAGTGGGACCAACAGTTTGGGATTTCAGGGTTCCAGATTTCGCGACTCAAAATCCAAACATCAACACAAAACAACTCTCGAATTCCGAAAGTGAAAAGAAAGTGGGACCAACACTTCGGGGTTTCAGGGTTCGGGATTTCGTGACCTCAAAAGCTAAACATCAACACACAACAACTCCCAAATTCTGAAAATGAAAATAAGTGGGACCAACACTTCAGGATTTTAGGGTTCAGGATTTCACGACTTCAAAAGCCAAACATCAACACACAACAACTCCTGAATTCCGAAAGTGAAAACAAAGTGGGACCAACACCTCGGGATTTCAGGGTTCAGGATCTCACGACTCAACACTTCTTGTTTTCATTTTGTTTGTGCAACATTATTAAAATAGGGAAGTCTAAATATGAATTGTCATAGTTGTACAACCTTGGGMAAAGGAAAAAATTCTGAAATAAGAAAGGTGCATCTGAGATTCCCTTAYTGTTAAAGTAGTTCACCTAATAGATCTACCATTKCAATTTATATAGTATAAMTTTATGTTTCTATATTCTCTTGTTCGAAATACCTTTACATGGGTTATGTTCACGAATTCTAAGGGAAACTGGTATAGTAGTCGATCTTCCTACCTCAGCTACAGATCTATTTTCTACACAGTCTATTTAATGAATAAGAAAAGCAGTATAGTTTTCAAAACTCAAAAMRTTGTCCCGCCATTATTCATAYAGTTAGATAAATTGAAAATACATCATAAMTTCAACTCCTAACATGCAAATCTCAGCACTGATTTTACTCAGAGGACAAATAAGGAAAGAMACTAGYAGTGGATCTAATTTAGAGGAAATTTTCTTCCAGGATTTATCCATGCATAACCCTTTCAACTATCATACAAAAATAAATGACCCAATTCTATCGTTCRTTCAGAAAGGGGTCATTCGAGATTAGATTTTCCCTATATTCTCTGTCAGTATTTAGGTTTCATGAATGGAAATTGTTTCTGTTTGGATATAATAAATACATGACATCAGATGAAACATTCGATCAGAAAATGGAAATCMTTACAATTCCTATTTAACAAGTACAATGCATCGCATATAAAATCATTCAGAYAGAGAAGAGGTAGAGCACATATCTGAACTAGATCTCAATAAGACAAAGGGAACAACCACGTTCCTCCCAACCGTAGAACATGACAGCCAAATCACTTGTCCAATTCACCCCCTAGCCTGACCATGAATCCATGAGGGAAAACTTGGAACCTCTTCCTCTGCAAATTTCTTTCCATTTCAGTAGACTCCCCTTACCTCAAACTCAATCTGTAGTGTTCATAGCAGCAAGATAACTCAAAATATTTATTCCCATCATACTTGCCAGCGTCCTGCCTCCTCACATATGTTATTTATTAATTTTTCCCAGGTTTTTTTTCCTCCCTTGTGGGATTTTAGAAGCTTTCTAAATCCCCGATTTTCAGGGGCTGCCAGTGGCCAAATCTTTGATTTTCCACTTGTAAAAATCAACTGAGAGGTAGTTACAACATGTTACCCACTCATGGAGTCATGGCTAGCTGATTTTAACATGTTTGTTCCATTTGTCCTCCTGTAGTTAATATAAATATTATGTTTTTATACAAATGCGATAATTAAATAGTTATTTGAGTCCAATCAGATATTTTCCCAATAGTCATAATACTTAATTACAAATATCAAATTTGAACTTTGGAATTTCCATAAATGGAAAAAAATTTCCAAATTTGAATTTACGAAAAACAAAAATAATTTTTGAGCAAATTTAAATTTCCAAAAATGTTTTATTTTTGGGGATATCACATCCTTTCCCCCTTCAGTAAAACACTGTCTTCAGTGTTCGTTTCTTTCTTGGAATATATTTGGATGAGATTTCCGCAAATCTCCCTCCAACTCCCAAGTGACCTCCTCAGGACTAAAGTGCTTCCATTGTACCTTTACCTGGGTGACAACTCTATTCCGATGTGTTACTTCTCTCTGGTCCAGAATGCATAGGGGTTCCACTTGGAACTTTCCTTTGGGTTCTACTGCACCAAGTTCCAATCAATCATATGAGTAGGGTCATGAATATAGTTTTTCAATAGAGAAATATGAAATACATTATGAATTCTAAGATTAGTTCGAACTGCAATTTGATATGCTATGAGTCCAATTCGAGCTAGTATCTCGAAGGGCCCACAAAATCGGGGTGCCATATTGGTAGATTTCCCTAACTTCAGTGAGATTTTTCGAGCTTTGAACTTCAAGTAAACATGGTCTCCCACTTGAAATTCCACGTGTATTCTTTTTCAGATCTGCAGAGCTCTTCTTTCTGTCCTTTGCTTCTTTCAAGTTCTGTTGTACCTTTTTTACCATGTTCTCCATTTCTTGGAGCATCTCTGGTCCATCCATGAGTCTGTCAATTGGGTTATCCCAGCTAATTTGGAGTTGTACAGTTTCTTCCATATAGTATTTCGAAAAGGCTCAACTTAGTCGAAGATTGGTACCCATTGTTATATGCAAATTCTACCAAGCGTAGGTAGTCTTCCCACTTGTTCGATTTTGTTCTTACATACATGCAGAGAATATACTCTATGATTTGGTTCATCCTTTCACTCTATCCATCTGTTTGAGAATGATAAGTCATACTGAAATTCAAATTAGTATTTATCCCTGCAAATAATTCCTTCCAAAAGGTGGATGTGAATTTTATGTCTCTATTTGAAATCACCATTTTAGGAATACCATGCAATCTAAAAATTTCTTTCATGAATATTTCGGCAATGTTTATAGCTTTAAAAGTAGACTTTATAGGAATAAAGTGTGTAGACTTATTGAGTTTATCGATTAAAACCATGATAGAATCATTCTATTTCTGAGTTTTAGGAAAACTTGTTATAAAGTCCAGTGATATGATCTCCCATTTCCATTCTGGTACTGGTAATGGCTTTAATAGGTCGGCTAGATGCTAGTGCTCGGCCTTAACCTGTTGACAATCATGGAACCTAGCCAAGTATTTTGTTGTTTCGCCTTTCATATTAGGCTAGTAAAATAGTTTTCTAAGTGTTGTTATCATTTTTTGGTAACTTGGATGACCAGAATACGATTTCTTATGCACTTCGTCCAAAACTATTAATTTTAACTCTGATGAATCTGGTATGTAAAGTCTATTTTTAAATCGTCATAATCCCTTATTGTCGATACTTAGATCTGGTTTATCTGAGTCTGCGGTATTGTTTTGCAATTTTTTCATCTTGTTATTCTAATTTCCATCACTAATACTGATCGCCCTTACCCTTTTGTTCCAGATCACTTTCTTCCCTGCTCATATTACCTCAAATAACCCATGGACTCTTCTTCTTAAAGCGTCTATTATTTTATTTTCTTTTCCCTTCATATGTTTGAATTCGAAGTCGAACTCATTCAATAAGGTTAACCATATGGCTTTCCGTGAATTGAGCTCTGGTTGACTAAACAGATATTTCACACCACTATTATTCATCAATAGTAGAAATTTCCTTCCCATTATATAGTGTCGTCACATCTTTAAGGCATGTATTACTGCTGCCAATTCTAAGTCATGAGTGACATAATTTCGGTCGTGCTATTTTAATTTCGAGGACTTGTAACAAATCACGTGCCCTTGCTGAGTTAGAACAACACCTAGTCTGTCTTTACTTGCATCAACACATACTGTGAAGTCTTTATCCGGGTCTGCTACCTTCAAAATGGGCGTCGATGTCAATAATTCCATCAGCTTGTTAAACCTGTCTTGACACTTTTGCGACCAATTAAACTTGGTTCCTGTCTTTTTTAATGATCTGATAGGGTAGGCTATCTTAGAAAATCATTTTATAAACCTATGGTAATATCTAGTGATTCCCATAAATGACTAGATGTCTGCTACATCCTTAGGTACTGGCCATTCCATAATGGATTTTGTCTTTTGCGGGTCTACGATAATACCTTCCGAGGAAATGACATGTCCTAAATATTGTATCTCTTTTTGATAAAATTTACACCTGTCAAATTTGACGTACAGTATGTATTTCCTCAATGTTTGCAGAACTATCCTTAAATGTTCATCATGTTCTTTTTCCATCTTTGAATAGACCAGAATATAGTCGATAAATACTACTACGAACTTCTCTAAGTACTGACTGGAAATGTTATTCATCAAGCACATAAATGTGGCTGATGTGTTAGTGAGTCCTAAAGGTATGACTACAAACTCGTAGTGTCCATATCTTGTTCGAAAAACTATTTTGTTTATGTTCTCGTCCTTTATCCTAACTTGATGATAACTGGATCGTAAATCCAATTTTGAAAAAATCTTGGCCCCACCAACTTGATCGAATAGATAATTTATCCTTGGTAAGGGGTATTTGTTCTTAATGGTCATTTTGTTTAGTTGTCTATAATCGATACATAGTCTTAGAGTACCATCTTTCTTTTTGACAAAGAGGATTGGTGCTCCTCATGGCGAGATGCTCAGTCTGATATACTCTTTGTCCAACAATTCCTCTAATTGTATTTTTAATTCTGTCAGTTTTTGTAGACTCATTCGATAGGGTGATTTTGAGATAGGGGTTGATCTAGGTAGGAAGTCTATGGAAAAATCTATTTCCCTTCCAGGAGGTAATTCTGGCATCTCATCCATAAACTTGTCTCTAAATTCACGTAGGATAGAAAAGTCTTCTAACTTGGGCTTATCTTCTTTTTCTAATAGATTCATTACTTGGATGGGGTAAACTTGACATCCCTTTGTAATACATTTCTTGAGTTCATCAGTGAAACTTGTCTGACTGATACAGGTTTTGGTATGCCTTGGGTTGTTTTAATAGTGCCAAAAGTATCTTTATAGCTAAGTATCTTTGTATGATAGTCTAGTATTGCTTTGTGTTGTTCCAACCAATCCATCCCGATAATCATATCATAAGATCCTAGTGGTAGGATCTTTATATTGGACCTTATCTTTTGATCATCTAAGTTGAACTCAAGATCAGAAATAAAGTCAACTACTTTTCTTTTAGTACCTGTTGCTAGTTGTACAAGCCATGATTTTGCGTGCTTCAGTTTCTTAATTTTATTCGACTCTACTACATGGGGAGTAATATAACCTAATGTAGCTCCAGGGTCAATTAAAATAGAAATTTGAGTGTCATTTAATTTACCTTCGATTTCTACCACCGAGGACTAGTGGTCAACTTGTTGACGATCTATGGCTGCATTTATCCAATGCATATTTCTAGCCACGTCTCCCACTATCGAGGCTTCCTACAAATTGTGAAAAACACTTATGTTGACTACAATTAAACATGGACAATTCCTCCTTAGATGAGTTTCTCCACACTCCCAACACTTTAATGGTTCACAGGAGTTGTCCCCAAACTTCTTTATTCCTAGGTTTATTGGTTTACCGCTACCTTGTGTATTCGGATGATTGGTGTGAAAATCCTTCCTTGGGAAACCTTTTTCTTCATCCCGATAAGGAGCTGGCTGGTATCCCTTCTTCCTCTGGTTCATTCAATCTTGCTTCTTATCCTTCCAGGTCTTGGGAAACTCTACCCGTTGTTTATACTGGTCATAGCACATTCGTTCTTTCCTGAATACCTCACTCAAGGATTTATGGTTATCAAACTCAATTCTATTCCTGTAGGACTATGGTAGAGAGCTTAAGAATCGTTGGATTTTTACCTTATCCTCCTGGATGTATGGTTCAAATCTTACTAGTTCCAAAAATATATTTATAAGGTCCTCCATCATCATCTGTTCAAGTCATAACTCGTAAAATTCCTTCGTCTTCATTTCATAATAGCTTTTGGAAAGGTATTGTTTCTTAAAATACTTCTTAAAGTTGGACCATTCCAACTGTTTCTCCTTTAGGCCCTTGGCCAATTTTAGGTCCTGCCACCAAATGTTGGCTTTCCCCTTCAAATTGAAGATGGCCATTCCGACCTTCATGTTGTTGGAATACTTATAGATATGGAAGTATTTTTTGATGTCCAACAACCATGCCTCAACTTCTTCTCCTCTCCTGGATTCTCCATCAAAGGTAGTTTGTTTAATCTTTTTAAATTCTCCTTCAAGGTGGTCTGTTTGTTTTCTTTTTCTATTTGGTATGGTTTTGTCTTCAACGGAAGGTGTCCCTTTAGATGAACTATCTTCTTTTTCTGTTTCAACACCAGAATTCTTAGAGGTCCTTTCGTTGACCTCCTCATCATGTTTATCATCTTTTGGGATTTTCTTAGTTACTATACTACGCAGCAGGACTTCAATTATCTCTTGTTGTTCATGTTGTGCTTTCTTCAATTTTTCATTGTCGGCCTTCAAAACCTCCAGTTCAACAATAAGATTCCTCATTATTTCCAACACCTCCGTGGGTGAGCTTCCATCATTGTTCTGTCTTGGATCTCCATAAGTTCCTTGCTACAAATTCTCTTCCATCCTGATGTTTGCACCTTCTTGAGTTTCCATAATCAGAACAAAACAAAAAGGCTTTATGTTTGTAATCACAAGATTTAATAAATTTTTTATTTTTATTTTTATTTTTATTTAAATCAGAATATATTCTAAGCAATTAATATTTCCCTTTTCAGGCCTAGTGTTGTAACTTTTTCTCTGATACCATATGTAATGAACCTCAAATTCACCATTAAAAAAAAAATTATTTTCTATGACATAATTCAATTTCGTTTAAGCTTAGAATCTAAGAGAAGATAAGATTCATTTTTTTCCATAATGCCATTATTACACCAGTCTGGTTTACTTCGAATGATCCCTTTTGTCCTCTATGGTTTATGCCATTAAACAATAGTCTAATTCAAAAATTAAAAAATTGAAAGTGTATGATCTCATGGGGAGCAGAACTCTTAGAAACAATAAAGCTAAAAAATGGTTATTTCTATTCTACCTCTATCCCAGATGAAAATTCTGCATCGATTCTATCAGTCCATTCATTATAATAATAGAGTTGTTCCTATAACAAAAATTCCTACCATGTTACTGAAGTTTTTTGAAAAAATAGAGGTCAATCGGGTTTTGGTGATTGCTAATGCCGAACATCATCACACAACAACTACGGAATTGCGAAAAGATGTAAGGAAGGTGGGACTAGCACTTTGGGATTTCACGATTTAAAATGCCAAACATCAACACACCACAACTCTCGAATTCTGAAAAGTGAAAAGAAAGTCGGACCAACACTTCGGGGTTTCAGGGTTTGGGGATTTGCTATTCCAAATACCAAACATCAACACACAACAGCTCCTGAATTTCAAAAGTGTAACGAATGTGGGACCAACACTTCATGGTTTTAGGGTTTGGGATTTCATGACTTCAAAAGCCAGACATCACCACACAGCAACTCCCGAATTCCAAAAGTGAAAAGAAAGTTGGACCAACACTTCGGGGTTTCGGGGTTTGGGATTTCGTGACTTCAAAAGCCAAACATCAGCACACAACAACTCCCGAATTTTGAAGAAGAAAAGAAGTGGGACCAACACTTCGAGATTTTAGGGTTCCATTTATCGTAACATCAAAATCCAGACATCAACACACAACAACTCTCGAATTCCAAAAGTGAAAAGAAAGAGGGACCAACACTTGGGGGTTTTCGGATTCGGGATTTGATGACTTCAAAAGCCAAACATCAACACACAACAACTCCTAAATTCTGAAAATGAAAATAAAGTGGTATCAACACTTTGGGATTTCAGGGTTCAAGATTTCGCGACTTCAAAATCCAAACATCAACACACAACAACTCCTGAATTTCGAAAGTGAAAATAAAGTGGGACCAACAATTCAGGATTTCGGGGTTCAAGATCTCACAACTTGGCACTTCTTGTTTTGATTTTGTTTGTGCAACATTATTAAAAGAGGGAATTTTAAATATGAATAGCCATAGTTGTATAGCCTTGGGCTAAGGAAAAAATTTTGAAATAAGAAAGGTGTATCTGGAATTCCTTTACTGTTAAAATAGTTCATCTAATAGATCTACCATTACAATTTATATAGTATAACTTTTTGTTTCTGTATTCTCTTGTTCAAAATACCTTTACACGGGTTAGGTTCACATATTGTAAGGGAAAGTGGCATAGTAGTCGATCCTCTTACCTCAGCTACAGATCTATTTTCTACACAGTTTGTTTAATGAATAGAAAAATTAATATAGTTTTCAAAACTCAGAAAGTTGTCCCGGCATTATTCATACAGTTAGCTAAATTGAAAATACATAATAACCTCCACTCCTAACATGCAAATCTCAGCATTGATATGACTTAGAGGACAAATAAGGAAAGAAACTAGTAGTGGATCTAATTTAGAGGAAATTTTCTTCCAGGATTTTTCCATGCATAA
>JASDQU010235591.1:0-17069 GCA_032191745.1 Picea mariana
TTCCATGCTCCCGAAGGAATTTCGTTTCTGTACTCAACTAAGAAAATAATAGAGAGATTCATGTAAAAACGCAATTTGTAATCAATGGCTACGATTATTAGCCTATTGTTATGTTGCAGAAAAGCGGTAAATGATTATGCAGACGCCGAAGGAGGAGATCAAAATTCATGGATTCCTAGCCCTTGAGAGCCCATTCAGCACATCGTCCAAAGGCGATGAGATGGGAAATGTAAATTTGGAATTCGAGAGTTTCAATTTGCTCGTCAAATCCTACTTGGATTACAGAACATTTATGTGTGCTTTAAAGTCAACTTTTGTTTCTGCAATTATTGAGATTTTTCTAGATTTTGATTTTAAAAATGCTGTTATTATAGTATTACAGATTTTCCCATCAAAACAATTTGCACTTCCCAAAATTTTAAGGTTTATAGCCCTGCAAATTTGCCCGTCAAAACAATCTGCACTTTAAAAAATTGTAGGTAAAAATGGGTTATCAAAAATAATGGATCTCTCCAGTTTTTTAAAAATTTTTTTTATTTTTTTTTAAGGAAAAACTTGCTCATTTAGTAAACTTAATTTCTTTTTTCTAAAACAAGAAAAATAAAATTACTAATACAGCACTCATAAAAATACAGCACTCATAAAAATAAATGGCAAATTTTTTTTAAGGAAAAACTTACTGATTTAATAAACTTAATTTTTTTTTTCTAAAACAAGAAAAATAAAACTATTAATACAGCACTCATAAAAATAAATCGCTTTCTTTAACTGTTCTATGAAATGATTCTTTTTATAGAAATAAGATCAAATTAATTTACAAGAAATACTATTTTTTGTTGCTTAAAATTCATTTCTGAATATAGAAATAGTTCAACATGTCAAAAAATCCCCAAAATATTCAGATTATACAGAAATAATCACCTCAAATCTACCCAAAAAAAAAAAAAAAATCATTTCATAATCTCTATTCTATTCTACTTATCTAATTTAAATCTCCCACAAAAACACAAAAAGGTTCATAAAATAAAAATCTATGTAACATATTGATTTTTATTTATATATAAAAATTATGTTTTAATTTATGTAAAAAATATTTATTTCAATATTGTATTTAACAATTTCCTTTCTGTAAAATTACCTAACGCAGTAGAATTCAATTAAATATATTCAATCCTAAAAATTCAATGAATATATGTATGCTTAATTAAGTTATTCTGTAATTGTACTTATTTAAGATATAGATAATTTGATAAAAGATATCTCTATATTTAATATTACTAAATTGATTAATCAATCAAACAAAAGTTAGTGTCCTGGTATTTTCAAAGGATTCAATTAAAGTGAAAATTGATTATAAAATGAAATGCCAGGGAAAGAGGTGGATTTCGAATTAAGTCAATTTTATAAGTATATTTTTTAATTAAAAAAATATGGAATATTTTTTTTAATTATTTTAAAATATCATAAAATTATTATTTTTTAATCGGAACTGAATCTGTATTGATATATACAATTAAGGGAGAGGTGGATTTCAAATTAATTCAATTTTTTTAAGTGTTTTTTATTAAAATAAAATTTAAAGTTTTTTTTTTTTTTTTTAATTATTTTAAGCATTATTATTTTTTAATTATTTTAAATGTTTTTTAATTAAAATAAAATTTAAAGTTTTTTTTTTTAATTATTTTAAGAATTATTATTTTTTAACTAAATTGTATTTTTTTTCCATTGAAAAAAAACTTTATATTCATGAGAGTGAATATCCATATTACATTTCTCTAAAAAGAGAGTGTTCTAGGGCTTACATTATGCCCTTATCCTCTACTTCTTTAAGCTTGTACAAAAAAACTTGCATGTCACTACCTGCCCCAAAAATACTTGTATTCTTGTACAAAAAAGTTATGCATATTGTCGTTACGATCTTAAAGTTTAAATTCAAGTTTGCTAGGAGCTTAAATAGAGCTCCTTTTCCACTGCATGAACCAAATGTTTAAAGTTTAGAGTCGAAACTCCATTGCTTCAGTCTCTTCATTGTGAAGGAATTCATAGAACCCCAACGTGCCAACCGAGAGAGACAAAGCTTCTTTGGACAACAAGTTGACTTTCTCGTTGAGCTCTCTAAAAATGTAGCTGAAAGATAGCCATTCAAAGGATTGCATAGAAATCTTTATATCCCGTAGCAGAGGCTCCAACCTAACATCAGAGATTGTCGCTTTTTGGCTAGCCCAGTCAATAACAAGTTTGGAGTCCCCCATAATATGAAGCTTCTTGAAGCCTTTAGAAGAGGCGGTTTCTAAGAGAGTACGAAGGGAAAGAAACTCGGCTCTGTTGTTAGTCCCCCTCCCTGGTGCATAATGCACATGGATGTAATGATTATGATTTATGAAGAGGACCACTCCGACCCCACAAGCTAGAGGGTTCCCTTGGCATGCCCCATCAAAGAAACCCTAAGGAATCCCAAAGTCCAGCTCATGCATAATAGGGATCCTCAAATATTTTATCTTAATGTTTGTCATGAATTCCTTTGACAAGTTCAAGATAATACCAGTTGTAACTTTGAGGGGAATATCCTTGTCCTTAAAAATACTTGAGTTTCGAGCCCACTAGATACTCAATACCAGGAAACTAGGCATGCCTTCAAATCTTTTGACTACCTGGTCAAGTAGCCAGTCGTTCAAGCTTTCCTCCATGCAGGTTTTCCTCCAATGGGATGATGGTTTTAGCTCATTCACAATGATCCCAACGACCCAAACTGCATAAACATAGTCAAACGATAAATCAAGTGGAACTGAATTTGTGTGTGTGTGTGTGTGTGTGTTTTGTGTTGAGGCTAAGAGTGAGTACATCTATTGTTATGGAACTTCTCTATACATAAAAACTTCTCCATATAGAGCATATTTCTATATTCGGATCTATGGACAAAAAAAGATATACTAAACCAGAATTCCAAGTGTTCCTAGATGTTGCCTGCCTATAAAATTGTCCCAAAATATATCCGACTCTAAAAAACATGCATAATGTATTAAACTCGCACGTTGCTCTGATCTCTGTGCTTCTTGTCAGTGTAATAGAAGCCTACTCCTTCTATATCCATTAGCATTTGATTTTGAAAGATAATCTCTACGTCAATACCCCCTCCATGGATAGAGCTTTGAGTTCCTTGATTGTTGGATGCCAATGTGAGATTCTCCATCCTATGTGAAGTCACTAAAACTCTCAGCGTGCCACACTCTACTTCCAAAGTGTCAATTCAACACATTTGTGCAAAAAGAAGGCTAGTATGGTTGACATTGTGCAATGTGCAGGAGTGCTCCATTACTACTACTTTGGAGGTAAGAGCTAAAATGGCACTATTGTTTCCCTGGGAAACCTCTTCATTCCTATGCAAAATCCTCTTAATCCCCTGAAGGTCAACACTTGTCATTGCAAACCAAATAGCCTTCCAACCAAACCTATCTAGCTCTGAAGACAAAGGTCCCAAAACTCTGCAACCTAGGCCGAGAGCAGGGTGCAAGGAAAATTCCCCAGTTCCTTTAACAACTACCTTGTGAAGGGGCGAATCTACAAACACGGGAATTGAATTCCAGAGAAATTTTATTACCGAATTATCTACAATGTAGTGCCAACGTAGTCCCAAATCACTGACCTCCCCTATCTGTCATCGAACAAAATCACTACCAATTCATGCACCCCTCTTCCCTAAGTCTAGACGTTGACAGGGGACCACACTTCTCTGTCTTATGCCCTAGCTCCACCCAATTTCCTCTACTAAATTGAAGTTCACAACAACCTCGACCAGAATAATCCTAGATTGGTTACCCCACCTCATGGCTCTGTCTTGATAAACCACATGCATTTCCACCTAAAATAAATGAGCATACAAGCTCGCATGCTCTTGAGGAATCACCACCATATGCTTCACATGTGTGGCCTCGAGTAGCACCCGATGGATTTGACCTGCATTGATGAACAAAGGTTTGGTGTTTGGAGTTATAACACTGCCCATATGCATTGTTTAAAGCTAGGGGATAGTGGCTTGGGTAAAATCCCTATTTTCCATTAGGACTCTTGATCTTAACATGGTGGTATATTTTTCCAAGACATCCACTTCGTCGTTCAATTACCTTTGGATGTGGAAGAGAACAACCCTATCAAACTAAGATAGTCCTTGCCGAACTCACTCATTGATACCCTGTAGCTGATCCCTCCTAGATTAGAATAGTTTAGTGTTGCCCTGATAATGATAATTGAATCTCCAAAGACTCCATGATGTCTCTTTTAATCAATCATTCAATATGTAATAACAATTGTATAGTTATGTAACAACAATTGTATAGTTAGAGGAATACAAAGTAGCCATGTGACTATTTATGTTCACTTTTCAAAATGGGCATCAAAGTAGCGCTTTTCGATTCACATCATTCCAAAAGCTTGAAATGACAAGTGAGTGACTTTGGTTACCATAGAATTCTTACTTTGGGAGATATATCGTCCATATCCTCACTTTTTGGGAGCATTATCATGGACCATACATTCCATTGAAGGAAGAAAAACAGGCGGAGAAAAGAAAGCGAGGTCGACTGGTTGTTAATAGACAAAGACAGATTTAGGATTGGACCTAGAATAGGGAGAGCCCTCCCTACTGAAGCACGTGTTGCTCAATTAGAAGATAGATTGAACAAGGAGGAGGGAATCTAAAATGGAAACCCACCAATGGACATGATGCAGTTTTTTTCCTTCTCAGGTTGAGGATGATAATATTTAAGGATAAGGTCTAGTTCCTTCCTTTAAGTTTACTTACTCTCATACAATGCTATTTTTTTGATGATTCGAAACAATTCATTTATCTTAAACTTCTTGTTTTACCAACGTATTATGATATCATGGTTGATGTAGACCATGAAATTATAAACAATTTGAAAACTTTAATAGAAAAGTATAATGTGTTTTTCTTGTTTAACGATTTTTTTCAATTAAATAAGTTTGAGGACTTGATTCTATGATCTCTTACATGTAGTTTACAATACTCAACCACTTGAGTTAATTCATATAGTTGTGATGTGAAAACAAATCTCCGTTTACTAAAAAAGTGAGTTTAGCCTAGTTTAGAAGAAGTGATATACATAAAGAAAATTTACAAATACTATTATGGTAGTGGACATTTTGTTAGATAGGTTGTACATTTTTTTTTTGTTTGCTAGCGTGTTTGTTACCTCTGGGATTAGCCTGCGGTCTAAGAAACCACGACTCGAGGCATCTAAGTTGTCAAAATCACCCGGGGATCACACCCAACCTAAACCACACCAACCCTTAACAATATTGTATTTTTTTTCGTGTCTCCTCCCGACTACCACAAGTTTTAAACCTTTATTGCCTTACAAAATGAAATCCAATCACACTAACAAAATTTAACAAATAGATTGTATAACTTAAATATATATCAATATCATAAACAAGATTTGACAAACAAATTGTACAAAAATATATATCAATATCATAATTAATAGAATATTGAGATTAAAAACATTTATCAAAACATCATTGTGTGGTTTGACTTTTTCATAAAAGACAGAAAATATGCAAAATAATTTATGCATGTAGATTATGTGTGACTTGGTATCACATCTATGTGATTTTTGAACACGACAAAAGACTAGATTCCTTTTTTCATATGCCCTGGTTCACGGGTAAAACTCTATTAAGAATGTTATGACTCTTTGGGAGTAAAACTCTATTGAGAATGTTAGGACTCTTTAGGGAATGGTTCATTTGGAAATAATTTTTCCATATTAGGATTTAATTGTTTATGATAATTCATTATAAGATTTTAGCGATTTGAATTTAAAATTAAAATTAATATTATAAAATTTTAGGGATTTGAGTTTAAAATTAAAATTAATAATTTGAATTTAAAATTAAAATTAATATTATAAAATTTTAGGGATTTGAGTTTAAAATTAAAATTAATAATTGAGTCCAAAATAATTTATAATTAAATTTCTTCATTGGTTTTAATTCTTTTATAAAATTTTATCATTAGAATGACCTTGTAAATTTTTCACATAAGAATCAAGTGGTCTTATGGTATTCCAATGCAATGTCAAAGAAAAATCAAGTGGTTCTATGAAATTTCAATGCAATAGTGAAAGTTGTGTTCTCACAAAAAAAAATCCAAGATTTAATGGGAGAATCCCATGAAAAAAACCCGTTGCAAAAGAATTGTAACCACTATTTTGTACTTCTTAAGACATGGTAGAAAATAATTCCACTAAATCTCTTCTTTATATAAAATTTTAATTTCATAGGACTGAGAATAAATGTAAATAAATGGTTTCTTGTTGATATAAGAAAGAGAGGGAGTGTTTTATAAAACAAGGTTATGTGGCAACGTAGTTCTTGTCAACGAGGTTAGAAAACAAATTGTGGAAAATGGGGTCGAATTGTAAATGACGACAGTGTTCGATGCAAAATGTATATCACGGAAATGTTGTGTGCAACATGTATATCACAGAACATGGGGCAAAAGTAAATGACGCTTGGCATGTAGAGCACCATTTATTTTTTGAAAGTATATAACAAACTACAAATTTGTTGACAGTGGAAGAAAATTTTTGGAAATTTAAATGCATTTTCCATATGGACTGGTGAAAGATAAAAATGTATGAAGACATAAATTTAAAAGGAGATAAGAAAATAGTTTTATTTGAAATATGTAAAAAAATAAAAGTTTGTTACATGCTACTGTAAATTTTGAAATATATATGACGGAAATGTTGTGTGCAACATGTATATCACAGAGCATGGGGTAGGTGAAAGATAAAAATGTATGAAGACATAAATTTAAAAGGAGATAATAAAACAATTTTATTTGAAGTATGTCAAAAGATAAAAGTTTGTTACATACTACTGGAAATTTTGAAATATACAAAAAAATTAAAGTCTGTTACATATTAATCAGAATTTCAATGCGTTTGTCATGTAGACTGGGATTGGGGCTCCCGTGGACCATTAGAGAAATATGTACAAGAAACAGGACTGTAGAAAGAAGATAGAGTGCAATACCTGCAAAAAAAATAAATTGAAAGGTATAAGTGTTTACCTACACATCTCTATTTAAGAAAGTGGAATAATTGGGTTGATAAACAAAGCAGGATGCGATCAATAGACTTACAGTGAGGGTACATACGAGCCCTTTGGCTATTTTCTTGTGCCTGTCGTTTCATTGATGTCGTCGATGACTGTGGTTTCAATGATGTCTTTGACGACTGTTGGAATCCTGACAACTGCTTGTTGTCTTTCGTTGGTGGCTTGCTTCAATTGCCTTTCGAGCCATTCTTGAATGTAGCTTCTCATTGGGTCGACGTTGATCTCATTCCGAATTTTTATGTTGAAAAGATCGTTTTCTAATTCCCGGAAGTCGATAGAAAGATTACACAGAGTTTGATGAATTTGCTCATTTTGTACTGAATATTTGACTAGCCAGTCGTCGACGTGAGCTTGATCAAAGTGAAGGATGCTGTAAAACTTTTCCAGAGACAAGGCCTTAAACATAACAACCTATTTATCGAAATCTTGCCTGGTTAAGGGCAAGGAGTTTATGATTAAGTCAGGGTCTTGGAAGTTGTTGGTTTTTTCGGCTAAGTCTATTCTTGACAGCCTTGTGAATAATTTATCTTTCTTCGATATGGCTTGTTCACATGACTGAACAATGAGATGCAGGTTCTTCACTTTTTATTTCCAACATGCATTCAATTGATCGATCCGATTTTTGGATGGAAGATCTTGTTCTCTTCTTTTTGTTTCTGTCATATTGTTGACAATGGTGCCAAAAGGAAGGACCATTTTTAAAAAGAATTTTTCTTCATCTTTTAACTTCACCTACAAATGTTCGAGCAAACTATGTGCCATGGTTCCAAGGGAAGTGATGGTTTGTGATGTTTTCCATGCCTCGATAACCAGTTCCATTCTTTTCCTGATATTATTCTCCACATATCCTCTATAGGATGCGAGCAAGGTGGATGATTCTTTTACGTTGGCTGCAGGGGTGGCAGGCATGGCTATTGCCAAAGGATTGAGAAGCAATGGCATAGGAATGAAAGCCTCTTTCAATTTCTTGACCTGGTCCTTTAGTCTGGCATTCTCGGTCTCGATGCCTCCAATGGAATCATGAAGTGCTTCTCCGCTCGCGGTGTGAAGTTGACAGATTTGGGACGACCGCATGTTGGCAAGGGCAACCTCTGAACAAGTTTTCCCTTTCTTATTTTTAACATCTTTTTTCTCAATTATAATTTTTTTGGACCGGCTATAAAAAACAATGCTCTGGAACATGAAGGATTCATCTTCGTCAAAATTTTCGGTAATGGATATGTCCATTGGACGACTATGCTAGATGGTGTCTTCTGGCTGATCAAGGAAGCGAAGCATGCTATCCAGATTAGTGTCAAGTTCCATGTTCTCACTTTGAATTTCCAGCTCTTTCGCCTGCCCCACATTTTTTTTTTCTCTTCTTCTCTACTGGAAGCTTGTGAGAACTATCAATTTTAGAGTGAGGAGGGTCGTTATCTCCTCCTCCGTTTGAAGAAATCTGAGTTTCTTTGTTGTTGTGGTGGGCTGTTAGAGCGATGCTCCAGGATGTCGTACTTTTTGAAGTGTTATTTGTCGATTGAACACTCTTTTCATCGGGGCCTTTCCTCTATTGCGTGTACAATTTACTATAGCTTTGCACTGTATCCGCGACACTGACATCAGAGGGAGGAGCGTTGTCGCCACTGTCTCTGTTTTCGGGTAGGTATTTTTTTTTAAAACAATCGTCGAGGCCAAGTGTTTGTAAATGTTGTCGAAAAATATTATAGGTGTCGAACACTCTTATGATTTTAGCATATCTCAGGTTGGAGATGCTACAATGCGCTGTGAATTCATCAATTTTGTTGACGTTTTTCAACACGAACTCCCCTACTTTCCGAGGCAGAGGAATGGACTGTTTTTTTCTTCTTCTTTTGCAACAGATGCAACCAGTAATTGTATTGTCGTGCTACTTATGCAACAAACATTATGCATGTAATGTGACATGGAAGGAGAGCAGGTTTTTCCGTGGAGCCAAAAATTCTTATGACAGTGTAATTATCCAAATGTTTGAGTGTCCCCTTCATGTCCAAAAAACTGGCTGTTTATTCAGATATGCGGGGAGCATCTTCTCCTAACAAAAAAACTTTGAAAACAGACACGAAGCCATTAAAAACTTCATAAAAACAATGGGAAGCCTTGTGCTTCCACAAGGCCTGGTACCAGAACGTTACTGGGTGGAATTTGCAGTTGACATTCTTGGATAGACACAATTGTGGAAACCGACAGGAATGCGCTATTGCAAAAACTAAATAGGACGACATATAAAATTTATTTTCCATTTTGAAGCTTGACAATTGGTAACAGATTTCATTGGAAATTAACTTGCCCCAATAAAAAATGGCTTGTTCGTTGACTGTGAAATACAAAATATAAAGAGTCATCCGAGAAACAGTTGTTGTGGACTCCTGTCCTGTTATTCTTGTAAACAACCAGGCAATTTCGCGAAATGGATTTCTAAATGAGCTAACCTACAAGCTTGTAATATCTTCAAGAACTAGAAGTGGGTTTTCCAATAAATGGGGCAAGAGGTCCAACCCGTTATTATGCTTTGCTAGGAACTGTTTGCAATATTCTCCTCTAAACGTCAATGTTGGCTCCGACAATCTTAGCATATGGCAGAAGACCTGAGGTGACAAAGAAACAGAAGAGCGGTCCCGCACTAGAATAATTCGTTTGTATGAAATAAATTTATCGGTGCACCAAGAGACCAGGTCCTTACAGTCAAAAACCTCAGGGACACAACCTGCACGAGCAATCCCAGAGGTACAAATTACTTGGTTCTCTGCGACAGAGGTTGAGTAATAATAATATGTCCTGGACCACGGAAAGTTTTGGTCCTCGCGCCCGAAGATGTTCACTATATCTCCACAGAACTGTTGTTGAGTTGATGCCATAGGTTTATGAGAATGTTGGTTTTCTCCAGATGATGGTTGAAATGAATAGTAACAGCCGATAATGTAACTCTCCGCTAAATCTTGGTTAAATGATTATGAATGGGAAAGCTCCTCGAGCCTTTCGCTAATTAATGACAATATGTATGGGTGGTGCATGATGAATTGTTAGCAGTAAAGATTACTTATTACATACTTAGAAATGCGAAGGTGGCAGGTACGACGAAGAGCAATTAAGGATTGGAGGTTTCGTGAACGTGCCAAGGCCACGACGTGCGAACGACATTTCATGATTTTGAAATCAACACTCGGAAGGGATGATATAACCCCCCACAAATCTTGGTTTAATGCACATTAATAGGAGATCTCCTCGAGCCTTTCGCCCATCAATGACAATCTATATGGTTCCTGCATGATGAGTTGTTAGAATTAAATGTTAGTAATTGCATATTTAGAAACAAGATATATATATATATATATATATATATATATATATATATAACTATTTTTTTTTTCTTTTATTATAGACAAGTGCAAAGGTGACGGAGACAGGGGAGAGAAAGGAAAGAATAGCAAGGTCTAAAAAGTGGTCGAACGGGATTCAAAAAATGGTTATGAGGATACTCAGGAGAGGCAAGTGTTCCACAATCAAATTTCATGTATCAAATTTTTTTACTGCAAAACGTATAAAACGAAAGAGATCGCGATGGGGTAGTTCAGCGGTCGTTTTGTATATTTGCGGAATTTCGACAAAGTGGCTAATTATGGAATAGGGAAATGGTCAGGCATACTTGTTCTTAGAAGCGAGGATTGAAGTTTTCATGAAGGGACCAACCCGACGACGCGCAAATGACATTCCATGATGTTTGAAATTAGTGCTTGCTAATTGCATGCCTAGAAATAAGATCTTATATATAATTGGTAATTGCTAATTGCAAAGCGGCGCATGCACAGGAAATAGCGACTAGGAACTGAATATTTCTTCAACCCGCCAAACCGACGATCCGCCAAAGAAATTTGAAGAAATGACGAAGTATGGAAAGCGGACAGACGTGCTTCAAAATGGGGTGATAATAGTTCCACAGAAGACGTGGGGACCCGACGGTTAAATTGTATTTCTCGGAAGTTTTCAGTGAAAAATGTATACCACATAAGAGGGCATGATAAGTGGAGCGTAATACAGAAGAGGGTATGATCTGAGTCTATTTGTAAATTTGTATATCGTGGAAGAGACGGTACTTTTCGCAGGCCATGGAACAACAAAAGTCCAATCTAGAGCCTGTCTACCGGGAATTAACAGTCATAGAAGTGTCTAGGTATGGAATGGGGAAGCGGTCGGTCGATGTCGCGATAAAAGAGCACAACTGCAAGTGTGAACCTGCAAGTCCGCCCACGTGCGCAGCAATACATTTTCAAAAAAACGAGTAAGTGACAAGAAAGCTAAAGTTCAGGGAAAAGAGAAATGGATATTTGGCCAAGTATAGAAGACGAAAAACAAGGACCAATATATTCACATATGTAATAGATATCCCATTTTCCTGCCAAGATATATACTTGGAAAGAAGTGCAAAGTTGGAGAGCACAGAAAACAATGACCAGGAATATGATCCGCGAGTTTACTTGGTTCTTGGTTGTATGCTTCGTCTGTGAATTTGTATATCACAGAACTCCGAGGCATTTTATTAGCCAGCCAGCCGCAAGTCCGACTGTCAATTTGTATAGTGCAGAACTGTGGGTGCTGTTTGTAGGACACAGAACTATAGAGGAAATTTTTTTCCTTTTAATATAACATCTGTGGCGCAAATGTGGTATGGCTTGTTTTATCAATTTTCCATCCGTAAACAAAGAAAATCTTGAGCCCGCCAGCCCTAGAGCTCGTGTGCCAATTTGTATATTGCGGAGGTCTGAATGCTATTTGGAGGTCGTGGAAAAGTAGAAGTGCAATGTTGAGCCATCCAACGTGCAAGTCCGCCTGTCAATTTGTATATCACGGAACTCTGGGTGCTACTTGTAGGACACATAACAATAGAGGGCCAATTTAAAGAAAGGGGAAGCACTTGTTGGAAACCTATGAACCCACCAAGCCGCGTAGCAAGGCCTTTTCAGAAAAAAAATGATTAAGTAACTAGGAAGAGAAACTACAGGGAATAAAAGAGTGGGAAAATAGAAAGGCAGAGGCCAATTTTCATAAGCGCGAATTGGTTTCAAAGAAGCCCCATTGTTGCAAAACCATCATTTTCTACTAATTGTCAGCAAATGCATTGTTGAAGATTAGATTTTATTGCAACCTATTTGTGTAAGTATGTTCTTGATACATTCTTCCATGACTATAACATATTAACTTAACTATTAAACTTTATTTTCTACTAATTTCCAGCAAATGCTTTGTTGAAGATTAGATTTTATTGGAACGTGTGGGTGTAACTGTGTTATTGATACATTCTTCTATCACTGTAACATATTAACTTAAGTATTAAACTTCATTCCTTATGGGTTGTTAGCATTAAAACTTAATAATTGCATGTCTAGAAACAAGAATGATGATTTTGCTGCAAGATTGTACATTGGTATTGCTATGTTCTATTTGCATTACGAATAGAATTGAACATTGGTTTGAAACTATGTGTAATCCATTTTTTGTTTGCATAAAAGGCTTGTGGATTGACATAATACATTGTCATATAATTGTCAGATGTTCCATCTTAGAAAAAATAACCTAAGTAAACACAATATCGAAGAACTACGAGAGCATCAAACCATGCCAATGAGAACAGGCGTTAAATCTAGAAAAGAAGCAACAACGAAGACTCCAAGGCAATTTTTTTTAATAGCAAATGCATTTAAAAAAATAAGAAAAACACCAAGTATTGTAAATCTATCCTTAGAAATTGGACCCAGTTCTTCGGGCCAAAACATTGAACGTATCTGCCACAAACACAAGCACGAGATCCACAGTATGCAGGATCCTTGCAGTTTTCTCCTCGATGAATCATCCTCTGGTGAAATTGATAGTTTTAAAAAGCTTCTCGTGAGGAAGAAGACAAAAAACATTGCAGGGAAAATGGAATATCCCTTAAATGAAACCGTCTCTGCATAGTGTTGGCATAGGGGCAAACCTAGGGTTCAACACTACAACAACGCACCAACAAAACCCTAACTACCGACCCTTTCGGCAACACCTGCTAAGCAGATGAAGTCTCACCCGAGGTAGAGACAGGGGTGGTTGTAAAAATCAGGTGTCTGCAACCTTATTTGGGACATAGATATGTGATTATAACACTTAATAGAGCACTTAGCACTGTTAGTTCATCATTATTTACCCAATATCTACGCTGCAGATAAAACAGAGCATCACAACATTCACCCTGATCTAATGTATTTAAGCACTTAGCATAAGTAAATGGATCAGATCTGGCAAATTCAAGCACTAATCACATTCACCTATATTAGATCTAACATCCAGATTCATCATAAGCACAAAGCATAAACACATCTACCTATCTATCTATATCAAGCACTTAGCAAATAACACATAAGTACATCAGAACATGACACAAAGCAGAATAACACAGTATTTACATGGTTCACCCCCACCCTAGGGCTACGTCCACCAACTCTTATTCTTTATTAGCTTCGATCAGTCATCTACATGCATAGAGCCACAAAAACCCTACTCCACATAGGACATGAGATCTGCGCGCACCTCGCCAGATCCTCCTTCCCTGAGCTAGGTATAGCACAAAGCATTTCATAGTCTGTTACAACCACTTTCACTTAGCTTATCATCTTCTCGCAATATGCACAGAGCATCTTCAAACCATACTTGCACCTAGCTTATCAACCTTACATCACATAAATTCCTATTCCCCTCTCCTTACATTGCCTAGACATCTATTTACACTTTACAAAATAGGCCTAAACATGGGTAAAACCCATGGGCCGACATCCCATACCCATTACATATTCCCAAATCCCAAAAAGGACCCAAAAAGGGGCTGAGAGCTCGTGATCTTTGCTTCATCTTGTGCTCTGTCTTCGACATGCTGTCGAAGTCCCAAAATAGGTCAAACTTGACCAAGGATCTCCCAAAACTTGGTCAAGGGCCAAAAGGCCCCCAACACTCACCTGTGACTCGTCCTGAGTCACTTTGGTCAGACTAGTTCTGCTTTGAACGCCTCGAGCTTGGCTCGAGCTACTTCGACTTGATGTTGTGCTACGGCCTCATGTTCAGTGAAATATTGGATGATTGCATCGCTGATAGGTCCCTCTAGACGTTGTTCAGCTTTAGTGACGACTTGCTCTAGCTCTGCTCCTTGACCTTCTACCTCTGTAAACAATTGATAGGCCTTGTATTGTATGGGTTGGAGTTTCTGAGTTACCTCCATAACTCAGCTTTGGATAATATGGATTTGTTGTTGTGCAATGAGTTGCTCTTGGGAGCACTTCATTCTTTCCACAACTGATAGGGCTTCAACTGTGCCTGAATATTTTTGGTTTGATACTTTGCCTCTTAGAGTTGTGACTCTAGTGCCTTCAATTATGGGTTCTTCGTAAGTTGTTCATAGGTTTGGGCACTGCGATCGGTAATTTTCTTGCATTCCAGGGTAAGAGCCTTTAGCCCTTCAACTGTGCCCCGGGCGGTTGCCCATCTTTGGTCTCTTACATCTTGTGGGGTATTAGGTACAGTGCGTAACTCCAAATATGTTATGCGTTGCTGTAGCTATTAAATGGATTCTGTGATATGGTTCACCTGCTGTGTAACTTAGTCTTCTGCCTTGATTTCTAAGAATTTCACAGAGCGAAGTGCTTTGTTGACCACCTCTTCTACTTCGAGTTGCTCCATGAGAAACTGTTCCTTTTATTTTTGTAGCTGTGATTTTTCTTCATCAAACTTTGCTTGGAGAGAAATTTTTTCCTGTTCTGCAGCACTGCGTTGCTCGACGAGTACTCCTTGTACTTGTGTCAAACCCTGGGTCGCTTGCGCTATTTCTTCCCGTGCTCATCGAAGGCGAGCTTCGACTGTATCAGCTAGGTGGTGGAATTGAGTGGGCTCATCTCCCAATTTTGGTTCTCTCGGCATAGTGGAGACTGCGTGGCTGGACTGTAGGGCCTGTTGTACCCCTTGGAGTTCAGTCTCAATTCAATCATACTTCTCCTCTTGCTTTGCTTCTTTTTTCTCTACTATTTCTAGCGAAGCATCTTACAGGGCTGCTATGAGGAAGTCGAAGTCGTCGGAGGTGAGGACGGTCTGCATCTTGGTCACGGTGGCCTTTGATTTCTTCCAGAAGGAAGGTTTCGAAGGTGAACCTTTCCTCTTCTTCAGGGGGTCAACCTAGTGTCCTTGCTTCTGTTCAAATTATTTGTCATTCAACTCTTCGCCATCACCTCCTTTCTCTAGTGATATGGAAGTAGTATTTATGGATGCGTTTTCTATCTCTTGGACTTCTTCGGTCTTCTTTGTTATGCTTGGCCCGGGTGTATCCTACGCAGTTTCTGGGCTGTCGATGTCAGATATCTCCGCAGGGTCTGCTAGAATAAGGAGGTCCGCCGATCAGTCCTTTATGATCTCCTCCAATTCCTCCTCCGTCAGCTTATAGTAGGACTGAAGTTGTTGCTTGTGTTTGTTGGCGCACGCTGTGATTTAAATAAAATGTTGATCTACGCTGAAATTCATCAAAGGCCGGAACCGATGTAGAGTGTTCGGAGTCATGCGAGGATCGGATTATATGGCTATCTTAAGCTGATTGTAGTAGGTATGAAAAATGGCATTTGACTACGAGTGTTTATTCATGTCGCTTGAGTACCACAATGTACTGAACTTCGTGGCCAAGGGTTCAAAAGGCTTGATGTCTGGGAAGGTCGTACCTTCCGGCATCTCCCAGGAAATAAAAGCTATAAGTATTAAGAGCCAGCTGAAATGAAATTCATATCCTTGATCTTGTGCTTCTCTGCAGTCAAGTTCCAACTTGTTCACCAAGTACTTCACCCAGTTCATCTAAAGACCTTCCGCACACTTCCCTGCGAGGTCGACTACAAAACTAGTGACTTGGGTAGGGAGGCTCTTTCATACTAACTTCCCTGCAATCAACTGATAGGCGAGGTACACTGTGTCACTCTGGATATAAGCTACCTTGTAGCCTCGCATGCCCTTCTCAACATCGCCATAAGTGTCCTTGATCTTCTGTGCTATGTAAATTCTAACCTTGTACAATGTCTACTGTAAACAAATATTTATAAAAGAACAAAAAAGATACAATGGAAAATACAAACATTACACAGAGATTTTTCCCTTGGAAACCCAAACCGGGAAAACCAACATATATTATATTCATTCATTGTGTTACATTTTTTACAATACAATCTACATATAGGAGCCAACGGCATCCAAAACCCTAACCCAATGACTTGGATTAGTCCAAAACCCTAATTCCTTAACTGAAAATAGAAAACCATCAGCAAAAAACCATGTGCCAAAAAAACCACCTAAATACATGACACGCTTCCCGAGGTAGGTGTCACATTTCCCGAGGTAGAATTTTTTTTCCAGGGGCGCTGCCCCTGGACCCCCACGCGGGGGGCTCCACCCCCCTCTAACCCCCCTGCACGCCTGACGCATACGCTCAGACACTACTACTCATGCAAAGAATATAACACATACCCAACATTCTCTCACTTGTTGTTTTCTTTGCATACAGGGGGTTACAGGGTTACATAGTCAAAAATCCAGGGCAACAATGTCCATGGATCTTCTACACCAAGAGAACTTCTCAGTGCTCACAGATTTTGTTAATAAGTCTGCAACATTATTCAAAATGTCCACCTTCATCAATGATACTTTCTTTTCTTCAATCATGTCTCTCACAAAGTGATATTGAACATCAATGTGCTTTGTCTTTGAATGATAAGCAGGGTTTTTCACCAGAAAAATTGCACTCTGACTGTCACACTCTATCCTTATAGCTTGTTGTACCAACCCAATACTAAAACATAATCTTTGTAACCATACTACTTCCTTACTTGCATGAGTGGCTGCCATGTATTCAGATTCTGTAGTTG
>JASDQU010235592.1:6280-17083 GCA_032191745.1 Picea mariana
AGTGCCTTCAATGAGTAGAATGTTTGTGACTCCATTGCCCATTGGTGTAGCCTATTGATATATAGTTTGTTGCCCTCTCCCTTTATTTCTCCATCTTGAGTATCCACCTATTCAAAACCAAAATTATCTTTTACATTCTGATGGGTGTTGAAATTACACTTTAGCAGTCAAAGTGTGACTTTCAGTGCTAACATTTTTGGCATCATTGTCGGGGACGAATTTGAGAAAATTGAAAAGATACCCAACAAGAACGACACTACAGAGCTCTATCTTTAGATGGTGACTGAAATTGGACACCTTCAAGACTGCACATTCACCATGGTGACTACATTATTCAAAATATGTTGGTGATTCCACTGGAATGAGACAAATTAAATGGCTATGAAGGTTATCCTCGCCAGGAGGTTTGCCCCACTCAATTTCTCATCCATACATGGTTATCCACATCCTGTGCCTCAAATTAATGAATGGAAAGGTATGCTACCTAGATTTTATGAAGGTGAGAATGACAACCCTGTTGAGCATGTTCATGAATTTCATGCTTTGATGCAGCAACTTGACATCCATCATGAAGATATGTTGATGAAAATGTTCATGTATTCATTGGAAGGCTATGCGAGGAAATGGTATACAAAAATCCCTGCTTCTAGTATTTCCTCTTTGAATGACTTTCATGATGTTTTTTATTCTCATTTCAAGATCATTTCTCTAGCTGAAAGACTTTTTGAGAATTGTTGTGATGGGTATGCATCATATATTCAGGATTCAGCAAGTGATTCCTCTAGCAATGATGATGAAGGGGATGATTGTGGAGAGAAGGACTTAGATGATGAGTTTCATAATTCTTTTCCTAAATTTCAAGAACAACTGCATCATTCATGTCAAAATCTAGGTCCCCAAGAGAAAGATAAATATGGACAATCCATCATTTCCTTTTCTCCTCCTTTTCTTGATTCTTTAAGTCAAGAGGTCATCTTAGGTTTAGATTTATTTCATCATGAGGATAGTTTTGTAACTTGTCATTATCGAATTCATATCTTACCAATTGTTGTTGTAATCCCTCTTATTGTTAATGAACCAGTGTGCCATGATTTGTCAAGTTTTGATGACTATGAGGATGTTTTCCCTGAACAACTAGTTGTCTTGGCTATTTTACTAATCCCCTCAGCCATTAATATTCAAATTATCATTGACTCACCTTTGTATGATGATTATGAATATGATTTCCATGAAAATTCTATTGAATACCTTATATTAGAGAAGTACCCTTCCCATCAAAGCAACAATAGCTTGTTTCAACCCTCATGTCATATTTTTGTTGCTAAAAAAGAAGAAAAGGATGATAATCTAAGTTTAGAAGGTGAAAAAATGAGAAATTGGGACCATAAGCCAATCTATGATGAATATCCCTCACAATCAAAATATAAGACAGAATAATGTAGTTTCCCAAGCACTTCTAATTGTGATGAACTGCCCTATCAACCCCTTATTCCTCTTGAAGACACAAGCTTAGTTTCATCAAGTAGCCAAGATCAAATGTCATGTGAGAAAATGAGAGAGGTTGAAATTAAAGAAAGACAATCATCACTAAGCCTTTTTCCTAATACACCTCATGACCAGGAGTGGACCAAGGCCATATGCATTGAGAATGAATCAAAAAATCAATAAGCAATGCAACAACCAAGCGCAATGGAGGAAGGACCTAATGCAATACTTTTCATTTTTACATCTTGTCTGCAAGAATCAAGTGAGCCTAGGCTCACTGATTTCTTCAATGGAAAGTGTATTGCCAAATTTTTCTTTGACGTGCCTTCAAGTAGGAATTATCTCTAGTGCTTAAGGAAGCACATTTCAAAGCTTCAAACAATTGAAAAAAAAATGAAATGGCTTCATTGGTTGTTTCATGTAACGTGAATTATTCATTTTCCTTATAATTAGAGTAGGTGTGTGCAATAAGCTTGTTGGACAAGCATCGTTTTCATCATTTTTGTCAGTTTCAGTTTTCATTTGCATTTAGTTCCAGTTGAAGGTCACAGGTCAAAGCATATTGTAGAGGTTAAAGGTTGGGAGCAGCCCTAGGATAAGGCACTGAAACTACAAGAATTCTTAGATCCTCGCAGGGAGGAATCTATCCCCCATGGAGCCTATGTTAGCACAAGAATTTGTAGCCAGAAGAGGCTTGCCTCTCCATAAGAAACTAAATAAACTCTACATGCATATACAGGCTTCTAACCTATCAACTCAAGGTTCTTGATTAGTCTCATCATACAGAAGAGCACAAACATTCCATAGTGCCATGGCACTGCGGAATTGTCTATATAGCATGGTCTTCCATTTTACTACCTAAAATTATACCAAATCCATTAAGCAGTGTAATGATGGCGCTATGAATTCCATAGGTTGTTACCAAATCCATTTTCATGTCGGATGCTACCAAATCTGTCAATGTTGAAGTGAATTAGCTATGAATTATGATGGTGCTACCAAATTTCACGCAGACACACGGGGGCTACCAAAATTTTGACAGAGACCAAATTGTGCAAAGTTATTTTGCAAGGATTCTTCTGCCAGTTTTGAGTGACTAACTTAAAACTTGTATTATGAACAAATGAGAAGGTATTTTTGAAAAATGGAGGAGGTTTTTGTTCATTACATACCAAATAACAAAAACCTCTCTCATTTTTTCAAAATGAGTTATGGTTTGAGATATATTAGACATATAAGTGGTGCTACCGAATGTGCATAACTGTTTTACAGCGGCGCTATGGAATTTCCTATAGCGGTCACAGTTTTGATATTCGCTTTGTTGGGAGGTTTCCACCTGTAAAGGAAGATTCGAATGGATTCTCAAGGATTAGTTAGATTTCAAGGGGACACCTTCACCTAAGTTTTATATCCATCAAAGGCCTCATGCAATGAGATCAAAACAATTTATTAATGACTTCCAGCAAATTCTTGAAAATTAGCAGTTTGTTGGATTTTTGTCTCTTTGATTGTTGCCACCTATCTCCAAGGCTTAGAATCCAATGGAGGAGATGGAATTCGACCTCATAAAGTTATTTGGATTCTATTTTCTATTTAAGTAATGAGATATCTCTTGGAGAACAGGATTCATGAGCCAAGAGAGGCTAGAGAGAGTAAGTGCAAGCAGTTTTCCTGTGTGTGTTCATTTGTAAGCCTGTGGGCATTTTATGATTGTAAGCATTAATGTTATTGGATATTCATGAGAGATGTGATTTCATATTGTAATTGTTTTGTTTATATATATTCTTATTTGAATATATTGAATATTTGAGGATCAAAGGTGGCTAATGATTTATGGATCCCTAAGCAGCAGAGGATCTACTATATTTTTCCCATCAGTCATTGTTTATATTCAAGTATTTGTTGATTCATTAAATTGAGAGGATATTTATTTAGTGAACATTCTATATTATGTTTTCCTTCTTCATTATTCCACCTATCAGCATATAATTTTGTTTTTTGTTGAGCAGCTTTAGTGCCTTCGATGTGTAGAATATGTGTGACTCCATTGCCCATTGGTGTAGCCTACTAATCTACAGTTTGTCGGCCTCTCCCTTTCTTTCTCCATATTGTTGATCCACCTATTCAAAACCAAAATTATCTTTTACATTCTGATGGCTATTGAGCTTACACTTTAGCATTCAAAGTGTGACTTTCGGTGCTAACAAAAGTGTTGAAACAGCCGAAGCTTGAAGAGTCAAAGATCCTAGAGTCGTCAATCTATAAGTTCTCACCTGGCAGTAGATCATGTGCTTCGGGTAGAGTTATTGTGGAGTTTTGGTTAAGAACTGATATTTCCAAACCCTGAAGACCCAAAGTGATTTAGAGACATCATATCTAGGAGAGATGTGACATAGATCCATGCACTCTAGGTAAATTCCCAACGTAATTAGCAATCATTAGATCAAGAGGACACGCGACGGGAATATGCATACTTCACAGGGAGAGAAAATTTGAGAGTTGAAAAGTATGAAGTCTAGAAACATGAAGGGATCATAGTCATTGATCCTAGGAGGTCATGCGTTAGTGGATTAGAAACTTCATATAGAATCCAAAAAATGAAAGAGTTGAAGTTTGAGAAATATGGATCTTGGATTTTTGAAGTGATCAGCATCGTTGGTTGATAGGACAGGTGTCTACAGATCGCCAGTTCCAGAAGTTTGAAGTATGGGAGAGAACTGGGTTTGAGATTTCAAAACCCCGAAGTCTGGAACTGTGAAGAGATCACATCCATTAATTTCGAGGGAGAAGATATGGTTTGTATATTTGAAAATCACAAGTTTGAACCGTCGATTGAGATAGTATCATCAAGATCGCGAGATCGACGATCCCGTAGCATTGCGGGGACACGACTAGCGCGGAGTTTAAAATATTGATGGTGGGCCGCAATCCAAACCATGGTTTTTTCAGGAGGAAACGTGGAGGTTGGAGGAGAACTGTGGGCCCAAAAGATGTTTGAATTCAAAACACTTGTAGCCACATCCGCAATTGTGTGGTCATCGCAAAGGTTACATCAAGAGGGCTTATCAGGAAAAAGAGCTAACACCCAACACTTTGAGATTTTGCAGGAGAGTGAAAGGGAAGGTTACAGGTTCCATTAAACCTGCAACAAGAAGCTGAAGGGACTTGTGTATAGTCACAGAAGGAAACCCTCAAGTTTTCAGAGAGTCACTCGACTCAAGAATCAGAGATCCAAGACCGAGAGGTCATGTAGCCCTATAGGAGAGTAGGGGGGGATGCATCAGGTGGTATCAGAGCTAGTATTGAGTTTGTTTGTAGAGAGAAAGGAAAGGAGAAAGGAGGTAAATTTATATCATTTATGGTATCAAAAAATTGATTTGTCTTTGTAGGTGACATAGTGAAATCATGCCACCCAGAAGGCATAGAGAGAATGCAGAAATGAAAGAAGAAATGAAGCGACTCTGAATAAGACTGGACGCCATGGAAAAAATACAGAGGAGAGCACTAGACGTTGGAGATATTAGTGAAGTTGAGAGTGAAGAAGAAGAGGTCGAAGAAAATGTAGTAGAGGATGTTGCACAAGATCGCTTAATAAAAGTTGTTTCAAAAATAGGAGCGAGAGCAAGAATAGAGGTACCAATGTATGAAGGAAATTTAGAAATTGAAGACTTGTTAGATTGGGTATGTGTTATGGACAAATACTTCAATTATGAAGATATCGAAGAAGATAAGATGGTGAAGCATGCAGTGACAATACTGAAAGGTCATGCAGCACTATGGTGGAATGAACTGCAAGCCGAACACAGGAGCAATGGTAAGAAGAAAATTAAAAACTATGATAGGATGGTAGCCAAGTTGAAGGAAAAATGTATCCCAAAGGACTATCAAATCAATCTGTTCAGGATATTGAAAAACATGAGACAGAAAATCTTATCAGTTAAGGAGTGCACTGAGGAATTTACAGACTAAACATCAGGGCTGGACAGAAAGAAAATGAGGATGAAAAGACAACCAGATATATCAATGGGCTAAGATATGAAGTCCAAGAGAAGATCATCATGATGTCGGTTAGTACAGTTGAGGATGCTTATCAAGCAGCCTTGAAAGCTAAAGAAAAATTGGCCAGGAAGAAAAGCCAATGAATCAGAGGAGGAAATTCAAGCAGAGGTAAGGGAACTACCAGAGAGAAGTTCCAGAAGCAAAGCATGAAGCTGACAAACAGCATAGTCACCATGATAAAGGTGGAAGTTGTAAGGAAGGACAACATGGTGGGAGAAGTTTGTTTTCCAGAGGAAGAGGAAGAGGAAGAGATAGAGAAGGCATAGTTAGATGCTAGACCTATGGAAAGAAAGGGAAAAAGTCTTGGGAATGTATCGAGAGAAAGAATGAAGGAGGAGTTGAAGCACATGTTGTTGAAGCACAAAAGCATGTGGAATCAGAAGCATCAAAAGGAGGAAAGAACTTTATGATGAGGAATATTCTTATTAAATCAGAGAAGGAGATGGAGGAACCAATTCAGTGAAAAATTATGTTCATAATTGCTTGCAAGATGAAAGACGGAGTTTGCAAGGTCATCATAGACAGTGGGAGCACTGACAATTTAGTATCCACAGAGATGGTGAAGAAGCTAGAGTTGAAGACAACTGCACATCCAAACTTGTACAAGGTATCGTGGTTGCAGAAAGGACATTAAGTAATGGTAACTCAACAATTCCAAGTTGAATTTAAAATAGGAGGTTACAGAGATGAAATATTATGTGATGTTATTCTTATGGATGTATGTCATATTTTATTGGGGAAACCATGGCAATTCGATAGAAAAATTATTTATGATGGGAGAAAGAATAATTATACCCTAGAAAATAATGGTAGGACACATATGTTGTGACCAATAGAAGACAAAGAGAAAAAGAGGGAATCTAGTTCAAGTATACTTCTTATGAGTGGGAAGGAACTCTTGAAAGAAGTCAAGAAGGAAAAAGAAATGCAGTTTGTTGTAGTGAGGAATCCTAGAGTTATCCTTACAAGTACTTATGTGGAATATTTGCCTATAGAAATCCAAGAGCTGTTAGAAAACTTTGTTGACATAGTAGTGGATGAGTTACCTCACTCATTTCCACCCATTAGGAGTATAAGCCATCATATTGACCTTATTCCAGGAGCTAGTCCACCAAACAAATAAGCTCATAGGTTGACACCTAGAGAAAATGAGGAAGTCAAAAATAAAGTCCAAGAGTTTTTGGATATAGGTTTAGTCAGGAAAAGCCTAATCCCATGCGCAATACCAACTATGTTAAGTACAAAGAAGGATGGAGTATGGAGAATGTGTACAGATTCTTGAGCCATCAACAAGATAACCATTAGGTACTAATTTCATTTACTGAGGATGGATGATTTGATGGATTTTTTGAGTGGATCGAGATATTTTTCCAAGATAGACTTGAAGAGTGGATATCATCAAATAAGAATGAGAGAGGGAGATGAATGGAAAACAACATTCAAGACAAATGAAGGATTGTTTGAATGGTTGGTCATGCCATTTGGGCTGACAAATGCACCAAGCACATTTATGAGATTGATGAATGAATGACTTCACAGGGAAATTTTTCATAGTATATATGGATGACATACTAATATTTAGTAAGACAAAGGGATAACACGTAATACATTTGACATTAGCGATGGAAAAGTTGCAGCAAGAGAAGTTGTTGATAAATCTGAAGAAAAGTTCTTTTATGAAGAAGGAACTCATATATTTGGGTTTCGTGATCTCTTCAAATGAATTGAAGATAGATCTGAGAAAGGTAAGAGAAATCAAAGAATGTTCATTGCCAAGCAACATATTTGAGGTAAGAAGTTTTCATGGGTTAGCAAGATTTTATAGAAAGTTTATCAGAAATTTCAGTGGTATATGTGCACCCATGTTGGACACTATGAAGAAGAAACACAAGTATTTGAAATGGACAGAGGAAGTTGAAAAGAGTTTCAAAGTGTTAAAAGAGAAAATCACAAAACAACCAATTCTAGTCTTACCAGATTTTGTAAAAGCATTTCAAGTGAGATGTGATGCAAGTGGATTAGCTATTGTAGCACTCTTGAGTGTGGATAATAGGCCTGTTGATTATTTCAGTGAGAAACTAAATGACGCCAAGAAGAATTATTCCACATATGAAAAAGAATTTTATGTAGTGATTCAATCTTTGAAGAAGTGGAGACACTATCTAATTCCCAAAGTATTTGTCTTATATAGTGATAACCAAGCTTTGCAGTTTATTACTAGGAAAGAAAAATTGAATCAGAAACATGCTAAATCGGTAGAATTTATGAAGAATTTTACTTTTGTCATTAAACATATTGTTGGAACTGTTGGAAGCTTATGAGGCATGAAAGAATCATTTTTTGGGAGACAGAAGCCCCTGGATTGAATATTTGATCCAGGATGGATTATTTTTCAAGGGAAGCCAATTATGCATACCAAAATGCTCAATGAGAGATAATTTTCTAAAGGAGAAACATAGCGGAGGTTTATCTGGACATTTTGGTCACCATAAGACATTTGCACATCTGATCAATTCGTATTATTGGTCGAGCATGAGAGAAGAGGTGAAACTTTTTGTGAACAAATGCAAAATTTGTCAATATGCAAAAAGAAGACAACATAACACTAGTTTGTATCATCCATTACCAATTCCAGAAAGGTTGTGGGATGCAATCAGTATGGATTTTGTTTTGGTATTGCCTAGAACTCAAAAGGGAGTGATTCCATATTTGTTGTGGTGGACAAATTTTGAAAAATGGCACATTTCATACCATTCTAGAAGACAAATGATGCTACACACATAGCTATTTTTTTTTCAGAGAAGTGGTGAGACTACATGGATTTCCGAGGAGCATAGTCTTAGACAGGGAAACCAAATTTGTAGGACACTTTTGGAGGATTCTATGTAAGAAGATAGGGAAAAACTTTTCCTTTAGTTCAACATATCACCCTCAGACAGATGGACAAACTAAAGTAGTAAACAGAAGTCTGGGAAACTTGTTAATAATTTTTCACTGAGCAAGGTCGTCAATGGGATCAAATTTTGGCACAAGCAGAATTTGCATTCAACAATTCAGTGAATAGGAGAACAAGGAAAAGTCCATTTGAAATTGTGTATGGTATACAACCAAGAGGGATTACAGAGTTGAGATATCTGAATCAAGATGAGTTCATAAGTGCTAGAGTAGAGGATTTTGCAGCAGAAATGCAGAAACTCCATGACAGAGTCAGAGAAAAGATACAGAACAACAGCCAGAAATACAAGAGCAGAGTTGATCAAAAGAGGAGAGAACTTCAATTCAAAGTTGAAGATGAAGTTTAGCACATTTGAGAAAAGAAAGGTTTCCAAGGGGAACATATAACAAATTGAAGATGAAGAAGATAGGACCATGTAAGATTATCAGAAAATTTGCTCATAATGCTTATGAAATTGAGTTGTCTGACAATGTTGGGATATCATCGATATTCAATGTTGCAGACCTGTATCCTTATAGGAGAGATGGGGTAGGAGAATCAGATGATCATAAAGAAGTTCAGTGGGAAGAACAATTGCCCACTGCATAAAAACCTCAAATGGATAAAATCATTGAACAAAGAGATGGAAACAAGAACAGGAAGAAGACATATCCTGAATATTTAGTGAAGTGGAAAGATCATCCAATGGAATATGCAAGTTGGGTTTCAGAACATGATATTTTGAAGCATGGAAAGACAGTACAGAAGCTCATGGATAGGAGTCCATGAAAATTTTAACCATAGGAGTATGATGCAGGAGAATCGCCTTCAAAGTCAAAATGCAAGTGTAGAGACAAAGGAACGACATCTCAGCAATGAGAGACTTTCATATCAGAAATTAGCTTAGAATTAAATCGGGTTGTTGAGATATTTTGTAATCATTTTTAAAATGTTACTTGTTTGTAAAGTCATGAAGGACTGTAAGGGGTTGAAAATATTAAGTGTTGACTTTTATTTGGAAATAACTGTTAGTTATTATAATATGATAGAGTAGGTAACCACTAAGAGTTTGATAGGATGGGTTGTAGACAAGACGAGAGAGCTCGTGGAGCCAGTCCTTAGATAGTTTTTCATTGTTGCATTGTAATAGAACAAACAGAGTAGAAAGAATGATATAGAGATCCGAGAGATCAGTAGAACAGAGTACAGGAGAAGAAACATTATGTAATTTGTTTTCATTAAGGAATAGAACAGATAGAATTGTCCCAAATCTTTGCACTGTGTTCATTTGATGTATGGACGAATGAATGTTATATTATGTGTGTCTAATTTATTCCATTTGCATTCATGTATGATTGTTCAAGAGGTTGACTGTATGAGTTCGTGACGAATCTTGATGAGTTTCAATTGTTTCTCTTATGACACTAGTATGCAAGGTGTGCATTTCGAATGCAAGGAGTGTGTCGACTGAGTCTCGGAGTGACTCAAAGAAGTTATTAGAGAACAAAGGAAACTCAGACTGGGTGAAAGGTGGGCACAGAGTCGTGAAATGAGCAAGTGTCGAAGAACCCAAACCAGAGGAACTCCAGGTGGGCCAGAAGAATTTATTTTCAATAAATCCTTTGATCTGAGTTATAGAAATCCATAGAATGCAAGGTGTTCATGGGGAATCGAAATCCTTTTAAGGATGAATCTCATAAGGGATAGCACTTTCCATAAAGTGTCAGCGAGAGTCGATAGTTGGACTTGTAAGGAGGAGTAAATATTTGAAACCTTTGAAGAAAGAGAAATATTCTAAGTCGAAAGAACTCAAAAACTCAGGAGGAGTGATAGTGGTCGTTGGATCACTATGAAAAATATCAACAGTCATTTGATCAGAGTGAAGTACACGAGCCTTAGCGCTTTGCACAAAAAGGAGAGAGAAAAATGACAAGAGTTGAGAACTGAGATTTCTGGAGTTTGAAGAGCCGAGAATCCAATATGAATCTCAGTCGCCCAATCGAGAGGAACAGATATGAATCGTTAGAATGTTTGGGGCAAACTCCAAGCGTTGAATCACCTAAGTAAATCTAAACCATCAGATACCATGAGTCTGAGAGGAGGTAATTTTGAAATTTGATATTTCCAAAGCGCGGAGAGACGAAGCGTGTTTGGACCGTTATATCCAGGAGGATATGTGTCGATAGGTTGGAAGATTGAGAGGAAGGTTGAGGTTGAAGTGTTGAAACACCCGAATCTCGAAGAGCCGAAGAGCCTAGAGTCATCGATCTACAAGTGGCCACTTGGCAGTAGATCATGCACTCCGTGTAAAGTTATTATGGATT
>JASDQU010235593.1:0-17082 GCA_032191745.1 Picea mariana
TGTAAAAAGGCCTTCAGAGCCTCATTGTAATCATCTTCTCACGGATGCGAGTAGCCGTCACATCTCTTCTCAGAGATAAGCTACCACCATTCTAGCGAGTCTTTCACTCTGTACTTTTACAGTCTCTGTACATTTATTTCATTAATAGAAATCGTGTATTACTGTATATCTGTGAATCTTTTTATATTTCCGCTATATCTCTGTTATATTTTTGTCTCTCTTGCAATATCTCTGAATATTTCTATGTTATATCTTCACTCTCATTTCGTGCCGAAAATAATCCGGATCATTTCGGCCAGTAGAAATGTTTCTATAGCATCACCACTGTCTTTTCGACGTCGAAGTGTCCTACCACCCGACTATAGTGGGATTCCTAGATTAGCTTCACTCACTCACTTGATGGAACACAGATATGGCCCAGAAAACACAACAACCCATCTTGAAGATGGAAATTATCGACAATTGCATTTGCACCCAACATTTGGTAGGTGGTGGCGAATTCAGGGTCTATCACATAGAGTTTGGGCCATCCAGATGTCTCATGATCACAAGAGTCTAGCACTGTGGTGAGTGTCGCGACTAGAAGTCTTTTGAGGCAATCAGCGATGTGATTGGTGCTTCCTGTTTTATACTTGATGTTGAGGTGGAATTGCTGCAAGTATGTGGACCACTTTTGATGGCGGTCATTCTGCAGTTTTCCCTGTGTCTGCATGAACTGCAGTGGCTTATGATCAGTGTGGATGACTGTCTCATTCCCAAGAATGTAATGTCTCCACTGGCAGCATGCTTGCACAATGGAGTACATTTCTTTGTCGTAAGTAGGGTACTTACGGACAGTATCTGATAGTGTCTCACTATGATAGGCCATGGGGTGGCCATGTTAAGTAATAAAATAAACCAGAATTCAACAAGGTATGCCATTTTTTCTATTACTCCTTTTCTGAGAGGTTCCAAGTAGTGAAATATGGAGGAATTGCATAAAAGACACTGAAGAACATTGTGTACCATTTTCATATATTTATTCATTACATGTATATAGTTATGATTATTGCAAGTTAGGGTTGTTGACTAATCCAAAATTAGTCATGTGAGACTAAAGTAAAATTTTATGAAAATGCTAGTCTCTTGTTGTTAAATTTAAGGAAGGTTTGCAAGTATGTGATCATATACACCAGGTCTATTACAGAGTTAAAAATCATATTTGGATGATGAAATTGATGAGGAATTTTGTTTGAGGTACATGTTGGGTATATGGTTGAGACAAGTAGTTGATGAGTTGGCACATACATGACGTGTATAGTTGATGATGTTGGTACATCTTGATGAGTCATAGTTTATATGTATTTGATGCATGATTGGTACATATATGGTGCATGTTTGATGCACTCATTGATGGTATAGGTTGAGGTACAGGTTGGTGCACGGTTGATGCACTTGTTTATGGTACAGGTTGATTATAGGTTGTTTGGATAGGTTATTGTGACAGGTTATTTGTACAGGTTTGGTGCATGGTTGATGCATTTGTTTATGGTACAGGTTGAGGTACAAGTTGATGTATGGTACTTGTTGGCGCATGTTATTGGTACAGGTTGTTACATGTTAATTACAAGTTTATTGATACAGGTTTACAACAATATATCTCATAGTGATAGTGTGACAGTGGTTCCATCATTCTAATTCTACATCAGGGTGGTTGGGCGGGGCAAGGACAGGTGGTTGTAGCCACCTTCTGGTTGTAGCCGGAGAACATAGAGGGTTGTAGCCTCATTTTGGTTGTAACCATAGAATCGGGGAGTTTGAGCTTCCCTCATGTTGTAGCCTGAGAAACTAGGGGGTTGTAGCCTCCTTCTGGTTGTAGCCGGAGAATTGGGGATTTGGAGCTTCCTTCAGGTTGTAGCCTAAGAAACTAGGGGGTTGGAGCCTCCTTCCAGTTGTAGCTAGAAAATAAAGGAAGTTGTTGTTCCAATGAATGTAATTCTTAATAAATATAAGAAAAAACATTATGTAGTTTTCTCCCACTTTGGGTTTCCACGTAAAAACACTGGTATACTGTGTATGTGTATGATTGCTCATTTTTTCATTGTTTATTTACTCTGCAACTATTGGATGATAATGCTACATTGATATAACACTTGAATTTGTAGTTAAAATAGATCGAATTACTCTATTACTGATTCACCCCCCCTCTCAGTAATCCAACAAACAAGTATGCTGGCAACGGGTACCATCCTATGACATGACTAGGTAAACCCGTTGGAGTACTGAACAAGCTTGCTGGTAGTGGGGTATTCTACCTAGAGAGGATGTTGATTATAAATAAAAATACTAAGTCTTTTTTTTTAAACTTATCTTGATGTATGACACTACTTACAGGTATGACTGAAAGGAAGTATGCATGGTTAAGTAACAATAAATGAATTTCATTCACTTGCAATTGGAGGCTAACCTGAAGATAATATTAAGACCCTCTTGTATAAGTCTTCCTAACTATATGTAAGATGTTTTGTCTTATAGGAGGGGCCTTGTTCTTAACTATTTTTTTAGGCTAACATGTGAAATTTACCTATACACTCGGAAGCCATAAAACTTAGGATATTGGAAGAATTGATTGATTTACTATATGTTTAATTGAGGAGTGTTACAATGCTTAGGCGTGGGAGGAAGGTCTAAACATTTTTCATTCGTTTAGGAAGTCTATGAGAAAATATTATATGATTTCTTCCATGAAAGATATACCATGAAACCACTCTTTTTACAAATTTATCAGGCTGTATATGTCATCAATTGTTGAATATCATGATGATGAAATATGATTAGTTATATACTATTTTTAGTCGTCTCATAACTTCTTTTTTCGTGTGTAGATGACAACCTTGGTACTACCTCAAAATTTTGGTTTATGGATCTCTGCGCTTGGCCAATAAAAGGGAGAAATGATCAAATCAGTTGATATATTGATTGTTCCAAAAGAGAGAGGGTTGTTCATAACTCAACAATTCTTTTATGTCCATTCATAAATTGCCTTCTCCACTACAGAGATTGGAACTCAGCTAAGAAACTAACACCTCTTTGATAAATCATTTTCCATGGAAGTTATATTTCAATACAAACATGGATAATTCAGTTTCCATCATCCTTTCATCCACCTTGGTAAACATGAATCTTACAATTCAGTGACTCTGGCAATTTCAGGCCTACTATTGACTTTTGTATAATCTTCACCAGATGGAGTGCCAGATGGGGTGTTGGATAGAGTGTTGTATGGAGTGTAGGATGTAGTGTCAGATGAAGTGTTGGATAAGGTACTGTATGAAGTGATGTAACTGTGAATTCCATTTTTCTTCAGTTTAGGTATGATCACTGGAAGTTCAATTACAATTGTCAAGTGGTAAATTAGGATAACTAAAGATGTTATATCTATTTTTTGCACTTGTTAAGAGGTGAATTTAAAGTTTCATTTACACTTACTATCATATTTTCCAAGTCTTTGACTTGGACATTGATCAAATCTCTCATGCTATTTGATTGATATCCAAGTGCAATATCATTAAAATTTAAATCCATGTGCAATCATTATTATGTATGGCACTCATATGTGCCAAATGCACCCTCGACTTGACCCTCCTATATCCTTTGCGTTGAAACAAAGAACCATGTTCTGTATCACTCATCCTCTGCCCGTTTTTCCTATTGCTCATCTTTTTCCCCATATCCATGCTGAATCATCATGAACCCTCCTCATATGTTGAATTGTTAGCCATTTTGGAGTTCGAAGCCTACTGAGAAGTCTTTCTCTGCGCAGGATGGGGGAAATTCCTTGCCAGTCTACAAGGGAATGATGATGATGTTTCCCTCAAGTTCTCCCTCGGATTAGATGAAAAATTTTCTTGTGTTGGGTCACTAGTCTTCCCAGTCTCTGAAGAGTCCATTTCTATGGCCATGAAACTCCCATGAATTGGAGACAAATGGCCCAAGCAGCATCAACTTCCACGATAGAGTTACAATCATATTTTTAAACCTGAATATCAAAACATTTTCGGGGATAAAAGATATTCAAAGGGGTGGATTAAAGATGAGTTGATTAATCCTCTGATCATTATCACCAGACTAATTAGTTGTGAGGGTAATTACTCCACCTTCAAAGCCTACCATTTTTGCCTCTTGGCTCACTTTCAGTTTGGTAAACCTCTTAATTTTCCATTTTATTTTCTAAAGATTCTTGAGAAAATGTCTTCTTAGGTTCGCAAAAATGTGACAAACCCTCACTACAACCTATTTCATCATGGCCTTATCAAACTATTGGTTATCTCAGAATTAAAGAAATAGGGCAGAACCTGGGAAGATTTCCTTTATCAATTTATGAACCCCCACTTGACAGTTAAAATGACCAAGAAGTCAATTGATTATGGGACTGCTTGTCCATCTAACCCTCATTCTCCTAAAAATCCAAACCCTTCAATTAAACCTCTTCCCTCATCTGCTACAAAAGTCAAGAACTCTATTGTTGACCCTCAGTTATCTACACCTCCTATTGACTCTAAATAGAAGAAATTGCAGGACTCTTTTCACCATGATTTTCCTCCAATTCCTACAAGGAGGCGAGGTGCTAACAGATTCAAAGGGAAATTATTTCGTAGGAGCACTCTAAGTATGATTGGAAAGTCCAATACAAATTATCCAATTACCTCAGACCCTATTCAACTGTCCTCTAATCATGAGAGCCCTAAAACAAAGCTTAGAGAAGAATCTGCAGAAGAATCTAAGCCTGCCAAAGAAACTAAGTCTGAACCTGCCATGCCTAGTCTTTCTCAAAAGGCCATTGTTACACCGTCTTCCCAATTCCTAAACCTTCAATCAAATGTGACATGCCTTCCACATCCACTGAGAAGCCTAAGCATTCTCCTATTAAACAGTCTAACCAGTCCCCAACCGTTGAACAGTTGCAAAATGAGAATGCTCAGCTGATCCAATGTCTTGCAAAGCATGAAACCCTGGATTGTCATTTACACCATGAAAACGTTTTCCTACAAGAAAAGGTAAATTTTCTACAGTGTTTGGTTTATTAAATGAATACTACCAAGCACAGTTTAAGAATGCAATTGAAGCATCAAAAGAGGCCTAAGCAGAAGTCTCCAGGACATGAGGGAGAAGCCCCTAAAGCTTAATCTACCTCCTCCCTCACGAGTATAGCTATGTTTTGGTGATCCATTTTTCTTTGCAGAGGGACCTGCAAAACCTCAGGCGTGGGAGGAATGTTGACTCCATGTTTTGCCCAATTTTTTCCTTCTCTAAGTCTCCTTTTTGAACATGCAGATCATATAATTATACTTCTACTATCCTTTTTGAAGGTATTATCGGGTGTCTTCTATCAATTTTCTATGGATCAACATAAGGTATGTGTTGTATTCAGTTTTGATGATTTTATAATGATTTATCCTTAATCAAATAAACCCAATCCATTAACATTTGTCTTTTGATTGAAACAAGTTGAAAATGTGATACAACCCTCAATCTGTCCCGTGATCTAGCCCTCAATCTGGCCTTCAATACAGATCTCAGAGCGCAATGAGTTGTGGGTTGGTATATCGACAGGATTTTCCTGGAAAATGTGAAACGTGGGTTTTATCCCTATTCGAACCCTCTAGCTATGGGACTCATTACATCTTGATTCGAACAGTTGTGTTCAGCCTATATTTTGAGCGCATGAAGTTCCTAGAAGATGTTGTCTGTTATTATTTTAATGATTTTCTTTTGTAGGAGAGCGTTGACCCTTTTAGTGGTCGACCTATCAGTCATGTTAAAAACTCTATAAATACTGAGGTTTCTCAAAACAAAAAGACAACGATATAATATAGTCATTATACTGAATGTGCTCTGTAACTCGATTATGGTGTTAATATAAGTGATGTGATGATTGTCTATTAAGTTGGAGTAGTACCACGACTGCCTAGGGGCCCACCAGTGGTATGTGTATTGTGTTTACTTGTTGTAGATTCATATTTGTACGTCTAACTCTTTTATGCATGATATTTGTGATTTTCCACATCTAGACATCTAATTGTATATTTTCTGACATATAACTCTTCTATGCAGGTTAACCACTTATATTGTATTTCATAGCTACGTTCATAATCTTGCTCATTTCACTATTCATATATGCATATATCGTTCTCTTATCATTCACATAAATTATATTCTAGTTTGTAGATTGGTCATATAAACAATGTATATAAAAATCTTTTATGACTCCTTAAGTTATGGTTTAAAAGCTAATCTTTGCAGGGCTGCATAGTTTATTACCTCTATACTAGAATATTTCCAGTCTTGGTGTGACAGGATAGTGCTAATTTCAAATATCTTTCGAATAGTGTTATGGATTATGTTAATATGAAAATATGTATTTAATCAATTGATATTTCCTCAATGACAAGAATTTCAGTAGATTGTCTTGTTTATACTCTGCACATCTCTGTAGAAATTAACATTGAGTTGATTCCACTTGAATTATCATTAGTACTAAGATGCCACTGTGATATAATTCTCCATCGTAGACACAACCACTACATTTAAATGTCTTTATGATGTTGTTTACTTTCAGTCAATGAGACTAGTGTAAAATATATGATTTATTTCCTCTAGAATAGAATTAATCATGAGTTTTTGAAAAGATGCTTTAAGAATAGAGTTCACTTCGAAGAATTGCTTTTGAAAGACAACTTGTTTTTATAAACTCATTGTCCATAATTGTAGATTGCTCTTAAAAAAAGATAGCTTGTTTTTATTCAATATTTGTTTACTTATAATAATGAGCTCACCATTCATAGTTGTAGATTACTTTGTATATTTAAAATAAAAGCTTACTATCTAAACATAGTTCAGTTTGTTTATAATCTTCTTCTAAATACATAATTGTAAATCAAAGATAAAGTATTGATCCCTAGGATAAACCTTTTTTTTTCCCAACTAGATCCACTTTCCAAACCTCAAAAGTAATCAACCCTTGCTCTACTTTGACTCATACTATGTCACAACTCTAATTCTACTTACCCTAGTTGATAATTTAATTGAGAGAAATTAATGCATATAGTTTACCCATCAGTTCTCTTTGTGGTTATTCTCGCGGTTGTTCATTTATTTCGACGATGTTCGAAGATGTTTAAGGAATATGTTTTCCACTTCTTAGGATACAAAGTTGCTTGATTTTACTTCTGGTAATGGATCCCTTGTATTCGTTCAGCTTCAATCCTAGCCTTGTCTTTGTGCTGCTCTAGTTGGCCTTTCGTTCCTTCAGTCTTATCGCTCGTCTCTCCTCTGTCTTCAGAGTATCTCTCTTTCTTCTTCTTGGACCAATGTATGCCAAGATCTTTCCAATTCTTCTCGTGTCTCAGTTGTCATTATTACCAGATTATATAGCTAGTGTAAGATGCTAAGTTGATTATTCAATCCAATTTCCAGGTGGGGCTGATCATCCTAAGGAAAAGTCATGTATTTTTCAAAAAATGCTAAACCAAATTTAAAATTTCAATTCATTCCCCAGTATGGTCGCCAAAAATGTTGACGCTTGAATCCGTTAGGATCAAAACGACAACCTAACAAGGATAAAAATCCCCCTGCATTTTTATAGAGGTGGTACTCCTCTTTGTTTTAATATTTTCTTGGGACTCTATATTTTTAGAATATGGGACTTTGCAGAAGTCCATCATGATAATCAAAGAAATATAAAGATTTCAAGAAAAAATAACAAGAAAGAAAATGTTTTTTTTTTAAGAGAGTTCCTAAGAAATGACCAGGAACCACACTCTTCATACATTTGAAAGAGATAGAAAAAATTTCCTCACATCCATCATAGTTAAACTAAAGATTTTTTATCACATAAAATAAAAGAATATGGTCTACATGCATAAGAGAACTTTAATAGAGTGAAACAGGGGGAGATAAAATAAATATAATGATAATCAATCTCAAATACTTTATACTGAAAACTAAGAATTACAAAGTACAGTCAAAACTGATCCTGAAATAGTTCTCTTGGGATTTATGAAAAAATATATAGTCTGTTACAAAGCTTTGAAATTTAAATGTGTTTGTCCTTAGGACTAGGATTGGGGCTCTCACGGACCATTAAGAAAATATGAAAAAGAAGTAAGATGTAGAAGGAGAATGGTGGGAAATGCAGAGTAGCAAGACCTGGAAAGAAGACATGGAGAAGTTATCAAATTGCAGTTAAACCTTTCTAATCAAGGAAGCGGAGTAACTGGATGAAAAAATGATAAAGAAAGCAAAATGTGATTAGCGTGAACTTACTATGATGGTCTCTCGTGTCTTCACTTTCTTGTTGATGTCATTGTATTGCCTTCATTGACGGTTATAGGAACCGTCTCAACTGATTCTTTCCATTCTTTGGTTAATTTGTCAATTGCCTTTCTGAACCAATCTTCAATATAAATTTTCATTGGTGTGACGTTTATTTCATGTCATATTTTAATGTTGAATAACTCACCTTCCAAATCTCTTAAGTCAAGAGAAATACCATGTAATTCTTCCTCAATATCTTGATTTTTCTTGGAATAATCAACTAGATAATTGTCTATTTCATCTTCATTATATTCGAGTATGCCATAAAAAATTTCACCTGATAACCCTTTAAATATCTCAACTTGTTCATCAAATTTTTTCTTTGTTAGAAACATTGAGTTAAGAATTAATTTAGGGTATTGTACTTCGTTAGTACCTCCTGCTAGGTCTATCTCTGTGAGTCTCTTGAACAATTATTCTCTTTTCAGTATGGCTTCGCTGCATGCTTGAACAATGTTATTCAATTTTTTAATCTTTTCCTTCCAACAAGAATTTAGCTTTTTTATTCGACTTGGGGAAGTCATATCCTCCTCTCTTCTTCTCAATTATGTCATGTTAGAGACTTTGATTCCAAATGGTAATACAACGTTAGTGTAGAAACCTTCTTTGTTCTTTAGATCAACTTGCAGATATGCATGGAAGGAATGTGCCCTTGAGCCAAAAGAAACAATATTTTTCAAAACCTCCCATGCCTCTGTTATTAGTGACATTATCTTCTTAATATTTTTTTCTACATAATTCCTGACTGTTGTGAGTAGGCTTGAAGATCCTTTCAACTTAATGGCGGGTCTGGTTGGTTTGAACATTGACAAAGGGCTAGCCAAGATTGGAAGAGGCATTAAGGCATTATCCAACTCTTTGATCCTTTTATTTTAGCTTGACATTTTCAGCCTCCAACCCATCAATGGAATCGTCAAGAGCATCATTGGCTACTTTGTGAATCTTAGAGATTTGGGAAGGCCGCATGTCTTTCAGGTCGACCTCTGAGCGATATTTTCTTTTTTTAATTTTCTGATCACCTCTTTCCACAATCAATTTTTTAGATTCCTTATCAAAAATAACACTTTGAAAAGTGAAGGATTCCTCTTCTTTAAAAATATTATTTGCAACAAATTCCAATAAAACATTTTGTTGAGTTACAATTTCTGACTGTTCCATTGCAGGAAATATTTTCTCAATATCTTCTTCCAACTCCATGTCATCCAAAGAAAATCTTTGGATGTCATTTACTATGAGGTTGTCCTCTTCTTCTTGTATCAAATTTTTTCTTTTCTTTCTTACAGGAAACTTATGCAAATTCTCAATTTTCCTAGAGGGGGGATTCTTCTCTCCTCCACCGCTTCAACTACTGTTGGAAATATTTCTAACTGGGTGATTTGTTGGAGCATTTCTCTGGGATGTGGTAGTTTTGGGAGTAACAACTAGAGATTGGGAACTCTTTTCACTGGGACCTTTCCCTTTTTTCTTATACAACTCATTATTGTGTAGTATTGTTTCTAGGTCACCATCCTCATGTACAAGGGTACTTTGGTTGTTACCTTCTTCTTATTTTTCATTCAAGGTAGTATGAATGAACGAGTTACTGAATCCTACCGAAAGCATGTGTTCCACAAAGATCTTGTTAGGGTCAAAGCCCTTGATATTTTCAGCATATTTTAAGCTCAAGTTATTGAAATCGCTTGAAAACGTGTCAATTTAATTTATGATCCTGAAAATGAAATCTCCAATCTTCCACAACAAGGGTATGAATTGTTTTTTCCTTTTTTCATGGAAAAAATGTAACCAAAAGTTGTATTGCCTTGCCACTTCTGTAATAAACAATTTTTCAGATACATGGTATGGAAGAAAAGAGGGATTTTCGTTGGAATAGAATATCTTGATGACACAGTGATTTTCCATCTATTCTATCGTTCCCTTTTTCTCCAAGAATTTGTTAGCCTTGTCATATATCCTGGGGTTGTTTTTACCAAACAACAACCCTTTGAAGACTGAGACAAAATCATTGTAAACTTTGTAAAAATACAGAGAAGTCTTGTGTCTCCACAATGCCTGATACCAGAAGGTAACTAGATCTATTTCACAATTCTCCCTCTTACTTATAATCAAGTTTGGAAATTGACAACAATACACTATAGAAAATACCAAATAGGAATCCATAACGAAATTTTTTTCCCTTTTGTAATGTGATAACTGGGATGAGATTCCAATGGAAATCAATTTTCCCTAGTCAAAGATAGCCCTTTCTTTTACTGTAAAATACAAATATAAAGAATCATGAGAGAAATGGTAGCAGTGCTTTCCCGACCTGTCAACCTGGTGAACAACCACACAATATTTAGAAAGGGGTTTTTAAAAGAATCAACCTAGATCCTGGTTATGTCTTCTATAATAGTCGTGTTATTCTCTAAATATTCAGGCAGGAGATCTAGACCATGGTTATGTTTATTCATAAAATATCTACACTCTTATCCTTTGAAGGTAAGTGTTGGCTCTGGTAGTTTCAACATCTTGCAAAATACTTGTGGTGAAAGGGAAATAGGGGAACGATGTTGGAGTTGTATAATTCTCTGGCTCATCACGTAATTATCAACGCACCATCCAACAATCTCTTTGTAGTCTAATACCTCAGGAACATACCCTATGCGATAAATTCCAGATGTTTATATTACGTCTTTTTGTGTAGGAGGAGATGAGTAATTTGAATATGCTCTGGACCACTGAAAGTTCTGGTCATCACGACCAAAAAATATTCAAAGTATCTCCACATAATTGTTGTCTAGTTCTTGCTGCCATTTAGGTTGACGGGTGTATTCTTTAGCTGAATAATAACTTGAAATAAATCCTTTCAGAGAGATGAAAACAATATAATCCTTTGGAAAATGAAGAACTAATACAATTTAATGAATAATCTCCTCGAGTCTTTCGCCATTAATCATAATATCTTTGAAGCCTACATAATTAGTTGTTAGCATTAAAGAACATCTAATGCATATTGGAAAAAGCGCGAGAATGGCAGGGATGAATGAGAGTAGTTTTGAATATGAAGTTTTTAATGAACCCGCCAACCTGGGAACTCGCCAACCTGCGGTTGTGGATGATAAAAAATAATTCAAGTGTACAAAAATGATCGATTAGACTTGCATGCGGGAGAAATAAAATTATTTTAGGGACTCAAGACCCACGACAAGTCTGATGGTTGAATGAGGATCACAGAATTTTTGGTGCAAAGTGGAGATCATAGAACTTGGAGAATGAAAGCTCGACCTCATGAACCTGGGATTTTGAAAAAAAATCTAAGTATAATATAGTAAAGCGGTTAGACAAACTTGTGGCATAGGAAAATGGATGGGGATGAAGATTCGTGAATCTGCCTACCTACGAACACACTGATTTTTTAAATGTGACTAAGTATGGTAACTAGAAAGGGATAGAACAAGAGAATAAAGGAAAAGGGAAACAAGGGAAAGTATAGAAGATGGAAAATAAATGGAAAAAAAAGAAGTTAGGAAAATAGAAAAGGGAAGGAAAAATTGGAAGCAGGAATTGATCTCAACACCTCCCTACATCGGCTTTGATGACACCTTAATGCTCGGTGCTATGGCGAATCGGAACAACACGTGTAAGTTCATGGCCCCACTCGTCATCATGCCATATGAGTGATAGGGATCCAAAATTTACTAGCAAATTTTGGAAGGAAGTGTTCCATCAAGTTGGGACCACCTTAACCATGAGTAATTCTTACCATCCACAAATAGATGGTTAGACTGAAGTGGTAAATAAATTCCTTGAAGGGTACATGATAAATGTTGTGAATGACTGTCATTCACAATGGCACAATTGGTTGCATAAGGAATAATGGTGGTATAATGCCACATACCACATTTTGGAAAAAATGACTCCCTTGAGGATTTATATGGCTATCCTCCCCCATCAGTAAAAGAATATGTTGTCACCAATTTCAAAGAACTTGTGGTGGAATATTACCTAGCCACTTTTGATGAATTCCTTTGTATCCTCAAGACTTAAATTGAGTAGTCAAGGAATTGAATCAAACAACAGGCAGACTTGAAGAGAACTGATCATGAATTTGAGGTAGGAGATTGGGTGTTTTTCCGTCTCCATCCATATAATTTTTTTTTTCTCAAAAAATACAAAAACCATAAAATTACACCCATGTTTTATGACCCCTATCAAATCCATAAGAGTATAGGCCAAGTATCCTATGCCTTAGATATACCCAACAAGAAGAAATTGCATGATGTTTTCCATGTTTCATGTTTGAAGAAAAAGTTGGGCACACCAATTCATGTATAGACATAACTTCCCTTACTGAATGAAGAGGGGAAGTTAGTTATGGATACCAAGTGCATCTTAGAAGTCAGAACCAAAATCCTTCATTCTAGAAGTGTCAATTAGACATCGTTTTCTTCCAAGGTTTTCGAATCATTGAGAATTTATAAATTAAACATTCCATACATGATATCGTTTCCTTCCAATGTTTTCGAAGCATTGGGAATTTATATATCCAAATCAAGACCAACAATGAGACACTTTATTACTCTTGAATTTTTACCAATGGAAGGAATGACCCAAATCTTGCCAAGGTAAAAACATTTTATGCCACTTCTTGACAATTCAATAGAAAAATATAACATATTACGCCAACTTCAATGAATAGGGATGTGTCTCAATGACTCCAATCAAATGGAGGATCACTTTGTTGACATTCAACATCCACCCCAAATTCCATTAAATAATATATACACATTTTTTTCTTATTCCCTTTGTGTGGCTGAAGGAAAAAATTGAGATTCTCTTAACACATGGCTTTTTGAAAGAGAAAATGTGATGTTCAGGATATTGAGCTTTGTACCCAATTTGATTTTCCAGAGGATGGAAAACAATTCAAGTGTTGAGAGGGTGGCTTGTATATTACGGGTATCAAAGGGGCTCAAGGGAACAAGGAATATTTTCATTCACTTAATTAACATGGATACATATCAAGTAGGATACCCAATGATCAGGTAGGCAGATTAATTGCTAATTATATTTAAGTTAAAACTAGCAATCTATATGAGGAATAACAATTATGGAAACATTATTTCAACCACAACCATCGACATCTTGGACACAATAAACAAATGGTGTAGATTTCTTAGTGATTGGTTTTGAATGCTACAGTAAATTACATGGTACAAATCCCTAGATTGTAGTAAACAAGGGATCGATTGATTGAAGGGATTCTATGTGATTGTTGAAATTTCAAGAAAGCTGCTAATAAGAAAGCTGTAAACAACATATTTTAAAATTAAGTCGTTGAATGTTGAAATAGAATCCAAAAATAAATCAGCAACTTTCTTGAAATTTCATGTAGACATACAGTGAAGGCCTTCATACACCTTCAGTCAGATTTTCATTTCCCAATCACCCCCTTCCTCAAACAAACTGCATGATGGCTACCAAAGTCAATAAACATCAGACTACCTTGGAAAACATGAAGAAAAACAAGAAAATACTAACATAAAATGGAATACCTCTTAGCTTTATCAATGCCTTTAGAAATCAAATCAAAGTCCATGAAAAAGATCCAGATCTAAAGGGTGTGTAAAACTAAATCCATCTTCTAGACTACAACAACTGTCTTCCCCTAGATGACTTTAATTTTCTCTAAAGATTTTTCCTGTAAGGAAAAATTGGTTTCTCTTCTCGAGGAATTATCATTTGAAGGATTGGAATGTGAGCTTCCTTGAAGATCTAACCCTACCATTCAACCACAAGCAGGATAGGGAGTGGAGTGTGTAGATCCTGTGTGCATAGTCATAAGGTGTAGGCTTAAGAAGTTAGACAAGGCGCAAGAGTAAGGAACAACCACCAAGGAGAAGGGAGTCAAGGTGATGGAATGGACAGAGCAATATGACGGACACATTCATTAATCAGGGGGAACTTAGTACTCAGAAAGCACATTCCTATAGGGGAAACAAAGGCATTTGTTTTTGTCCTTTTTCCTAGTATTTGATGCATCTCTCATACCTTGAACTATGGGTTGAATAATGTCATGAAATTTCACACAAATATATATGGATTTATTAATATTTAGTAGGATATGTCATGTAGATATGACTCCATGAGTATTTAGCATAATATGTCATGTAGATATGAAGAGATTACTGCATCTGATAATGTGCAAAGGAAATGATGCTTTTATGAAATTGCCTTTGATGTTGAATCCTGATTGGCATGGAAATCTATTTTGGTACTGGAAAAAAGCGTGGCACTAATTACATTACAGGATCAATGAATGGCCACAATTTTGTATCTGCATTATGATTTTTATTTTAACTGTAGTTTATTTGTGTTGTTACACAGAAAAATGATAAAGACTATTATGTCTGCTTAGATTGTTGTGATAACTATTTTTTTTTAATATTTTCATTTTTTATTTATGCCAATTTAGTACACTCTTATACAGACATTCAACGTTGTCTTGATTTGTAGGCATTGTCCCTACATCACCTCTATGTGTGGAAATATTCTGGAAAGACTTTGATTGGGTAAGATTGAAAGATATATGACAAGAATTCTTTATGAATGTTTTTCCACAAGTTAATACATTTAGTTGAATCAAGTTGTGTTCAAGGTAATATAATGCATGTCTTGATATTTGGAACTTTTAAATAGTTCGGTACCTTTTTCTTTTACTAGGCCAGGGAAAATGAAATGATTTGTGGAATTAAAGATGATTATGCTGGGAATAGTCATGTGAAAGGAAGTTTGGATCTTTCGTTTGAGCATTATTTAGTGTTGCAATCACCTGTAGCTACACCAAGAAGTTCCTTTCATGCATAACAATCTGGATTTGGCTCTTTTATAATGGCTCCTCCTCCATCAATGGATTTTTTCATCAGAAGAAGTCTATGAAGCTGGGGCCGGTAAGTATGGGATTCCTTTTCAATAAAATTGAAATATATCTTACACTTCCTTAGCTTTAGAAGGTTAAATACTTCATATGATTATTGTATTTTACGAATCGAATGATTCCAATATGTTGAATACTGATTACAACAAGCTAGCCATGCAATGTATGATTGTTATTTCATATGGGATTATGTAACATCATCAACATAGTTTGTGATGTTGTCTCAATGTTTTCAACTAATCTCCTAAGCATCAATCAACAATAGTGGTATGTTGATAATAGTCCGAATAAGGAAAATTAGAGTTCTTACTTGAATTAGATGAAATATTAGGATCAGTATTGTGGCAAAGTTGATACCATCCTTACACTTGAACAACCAAATATAAATAATACCCATAAAATAAGAGTTAATGATATGAATTAAACTCATAACACAAACTCTGCATAGTTAGATACAATCTTGTTAGAGCGTAGGATTTGATGTTGTGGGTAGAGTATCATATGTAGGTGCAGTTTTATTATTTTCATAATTGTTTTTCATAGGATTGTGCATGGAGCAAAATATTTGTAAAAATATCTAAGATAAATAAAGAAGACACAAAATGCAAATGACCATTGATTGAATAAACTTATATCAAAAAGAATTATGCTAGAATAGAAGTGTTGAAACTTGGGAGATCAGGAACTCTAGATACACAACTCCTTTTATTCATCGAAGTTCAAGATTGAAAAAGAAAGTTGAATTGTTACGAGTCACATGACACTATGAAATGGGACACAAAGGACTAAAATATATGAGTATCCGACATGGGACACATGGTCCATAGTGAATGGGCGTGACCTCTATGGAACTTAAGTAATAATAATTAATAGTAATAATTGTGTTAATTAGGTCCATTACACGTCATCCCTCCTTGAAAGGCTACATCCATGAAGTAGGATAAGGGATTCATGCTAGACATAAAATTTGTGTATGAATCAACAATAAATCATATTCTTCATTAGGTACAGTACTAAGGATTTTTTGAATCATGAAGATGGGGACTTTTGTGGCATATCATTGTAAATATTTTGTAGCATATCATTGTTTTCGGAGACTAGAAAACTATCAAGGTTTTTTTTTTTAAACCTACAGAAGTTGTCGCTATAGTGACATATGTTTGTCGCAAGTATGGCATCTGCGTCGCAAGCCATTAGTGGGTTTTATACTCTTCCACGAAACTTCATCGCTATTGCCACATGTTTTCATCTCTATAGTGACGCATGTTCGTCGCAAGAAGGTGTACATCTCTTCTTCTTACCACGAATATGTAACTCATTGCAACAAACTTGTGTCTCTATAGAGACGAGCGTTCATGGAAAGAAGTTAAATATTCTTTATGGGATTCCATCTTTCCGACGTATGTTCGTCGGTCCACTAACGATAGTTTTTCACAATTACGATGTTGTGAACAAAAAATTTTAACATAAAATATTTAGGATGATGACACATGGAGGCCTGATTTCATCATTGTTTCCACAAATAATCTTAGTGCATGGATATAGCGAAGTAAAAAGTTCCACGAAAAATATTGTTTGCCTTCATGGAAAGTGTGAAAAATATGTGTGGCAATAACAACGAAAAACCATGGAAAATTTAGTCATATGTAGTAGTGTTAGTTGATATATTCAGAGCAACAAACGACACTTGTGTGTATGTCCTTTGGAAAAATATCTAACGTGAGATGTGTCTCTCAAAAGGTCACTATTACTTTGAAGGGATTTGGTCATCTAATCCCAATATATTTACGCATGAGAAAATATCACCCTCG
>JASDQU010235595.1:5919-17083 GCA_032191745.1 Picea mariana
ACAAATTGTTTCCCTTCTTCTCTGCTCTATACCCAACTAAAACCTTTGTATTCCTTCTTCATCATAAGCAATTGGTTCTACTGTGACTCTTGTTCCTATAGAAGGCTTCTCTTTAGCACTTTCAACAAGGAACAAACTACTACTTGTCTTCCCTTTCACCTCTGGAACCTTGATTAAAACTCAATCATTTAATGGTTTCAAATCCTTAATATCACACAAAATTTTCAAAGATAAAGAAAATGGAATGCTGCTACAATTAACCAATACATTCACCATTCCACAATGAAAGCTATAATGAAGGAAGCTAGAAATGAAGTCATGGTCTATAAAATAATCAAGATTCTCTCTACAATTACAAATCTCACATTTGTTACATCAACAACATTGTGAAAATATATTTGGATCGAGTTATTTTTTGATGCTTTGGTAGCATCGGGAGGCATTCCCACTTGTGGAGTGTGGTGAGAATATCTCCCTCGCTAAGAGGGAGTGTTGATTTTTGTAGCTTCAAGCAGATATTCTCACATGACCCTAGGTGTTGGGCATGTGGGAATCATCGTGGGAACCACATCACACTTTCGGTTTGGTGAAAAACCCCTTGGATTTGAGTGGGGGATTCATGGGTTTGGTGATGGGATTTGTGGGCTTATGTTGGGGCTTCCCACCCACAAGTAAATCCTAATTTGATGTTGACTTGTGGAGGGCTTCTATGTTGACCCCTAAGGATTGTATATAAAGAAGAGAGGTCATTGTGACATAACACATCATGTAGATAGTGTGGAGACATGATGGAGCTAGCATACGTGAGTCTGCACTTGTGCTAGGAGGATTGGTGATCTCAACAAAGGGGAAGTATGCAAGGTGGAAAATCTGGCCCAAGAGAGAAAAGCGAAGAAGTTCGCACATGTGGAGAAATTTTTTCATACCATATGTGGTTTGCAAGAGGAAGAAGCACGTATATACACAGGTTGCAGATGGATGAATCATGTATAGGGTATACGCAGTTTGCATGAGAGAAAACAACATACATATGCGGGTCTCCAATTGGTGAATTGCGTATCTGAAGTTTCTGGGCAGGTAAATATCTATATAGGTTGACAAGTGATGTCAACAGGTCATACAAGTGGTCTTCAACAGTTTCGTGTGTAGAGGAGATTTCTAGAATATTCTTGAGGTTTGGTTTTCTGATTTGTATACTGGAAAACAAGGGTGTTCTCAGTTTTTGGTGACATTGTATTGGTTGGGGGGCTTGGTTTTTCCCTCGGGTATTCTAATATTAACAAGATTATAGAACATAATTATTGTGTCTCTTATGTATTGATGATTCATCTATGAGCTTGTTGTTTCCGTTGAATATGTTTTCAATCAATAATTTCATTCTAAAGTTGTTCAATGATAGTTAGATAACTAGGAAGGAATTTTAATATCTGAAATTAGTCACATAGAGTTTCATGTGAAAATCGACATGGTATCAGAGCTTGGGATCTGAAGAGAAGGGAATCATCTTGAGACACATTGATCCAAAATGGATCTAGGAAGGCCTAAAAATCAAAGTTCACGGAATCAGATGAAACTAGCACCATTGCGTCCGTCTCGTCACGCTGATTCCATCCATATATTATTTTCTTCAAACAGACACTGTATGTGAAAGTTATCGCATTCTGACCAAATTCTCAAACATGCAAAAAGTCAACTGGTCAAAGTCAACAGTCAAATTCAACACTGATGTCAGCAGTACGACAGATGACATCATCATGCTGATGTGGCATCACCAGGAGGTGACACATGTCACTCAAAATTGACATTTTCAGGCTGAGTTGGCACATGTATGGATTTGACACGTGGCACTGTACGAATGACACATGGCAGTCCGTACATGACATGGCCGAATGGCAGGCTGACACGTGGCAGTACAGATGTTGACATGGAAGGGTGACTGTATAGTATGGATGATGGTGTGGACGACATGTGGCTGTACGATAGGTGATGTAGCAGGTGAGTGGGTTGTACGGAAGCTAACGTGGCAGCTAACTGGTTGTATGGTGATGACATGGCACGTTGACTGTATGATGACTGTGTTGGTACAGGCCAATCACATGGTGACAGGTGGCCCAATCAAAGGGCATCACAACGCACCCTGGATTTTTCCTATGTTGGCTAAAAAAAATTGTTATAACCTCCAGAGGGATTTGAACCTGTGACCTCCATGGGCGCTAGCGACTTCGGGGAAGCAGGTGGACCAGTCGGGCTACATGTTGGGGCTTAACCATATTCAACAAAAGTTTTATTTGAGTTTTTTGTGGTGGATTTGGGGAGATAAACCTCATTCGGCAGGGGATAGCCTCACCGACCAAGGGGCTAGGAACCAGGAGCTGTAATGGATATGGGTGCGTGGAGATTTAGGGCGTGGCCATGTGGGCTAATCCATAAGACCAGGAGCAAAGACTGGAGGGCCTAGCGTGCCAGTACTAGCCCGAGGACACATGGCCATTCACCATGTGACTAGGAGCCAGGAAAAAAGGGGTTGTGTGCCTGCATTTGCCCAAATTTGGGTTTTTAACCTTATTATATAATTTTTATGTTGATTTTAGTGGATTTTGCCTAAGATTGGGAGATTTGGAGCCCAATTTGAGGCCAAATCTTGGGAGTAAGTTGGAAGGTTGATGCCCACTTCAAATATATATAAACTAGGGGTTCTTGGCAGTCTTGAAGGGGTTTAGAAGAGGAAAAATGTTTTAGAATTGTGAATCCAAAGCCATTTCTATGCGGGGAAGCCATTGAGGAGGGGAACTTTGCAGGCCAATTCCGAGAGCTACGCTCAACCATTTTCAGTGCCGTCAATTGTGTTGGGTTCTTGAGGTCGAGGAGAACACAACCATACTAGTTTGTAATCCATTTGACACTTTTTTTATGTACTTTTGAAGCATTGAAGAGAAATAGAAAAGCCTCACCCATTGATACAAAGGCCCGAAGACATATGCAATCTTATCGAACTCCATTAACAACTTTGTTGTTATGGTTTGCTGATTATTTGTGCTTACTTTCAGATATGCATTTCTTATTATGGCTGATATGATATATCATTAATTTCCTCTTCTTTCATCAATTCCTAATTGGTTAATGAACTCATGCTTTAAAACTTAACCAAGTCTTTAAAAGATCATTTCGGATCAAGTGGTCAGAGCAGGTTGACAATTGGTTTTTGAGTTTGCATGATTACTAGGGAAAAGCTAAATCATGGTGAAGGCGAGCTTGTCGAAGAGTATCCTGAGATTGTATCGAGAAAGAGGACTTCTCAAATGAGAAGATGGCATCGGAAGAGGGACTTTCTCACAACGAGATAGAGTTTCAAAAGACCTTCTTCACCATGTTGGAGATGGTAAAGGTTTTATATGATGATTACTTGGAGCGGAAGAGACTGATTCTAGGTGAATCTTCAAAATCCAAAGGTGAAGAAGGAGAGGATCCTCCTAAACCTCCTCCTTCACCTCCTTCTTCTCCATCAACTTCTTCTTCTTCAAGTACAAGTTCCAAATCCACCACAAGAAAACATTTCCATAAACATAAACATGATATGCCTTTACTTAAGCTTGATGTGAAATTTGAATTACCCATGTATGATGGTGAAGTCAATGTAGAGTGGCTTGATAAATGGGTCAGGCAGATGGAATTTTATTGCACTGTGCAACAAATATAGGATGAGGAAACTCAAATCAAATTGGCATCGCTTCAACTTGCAGACACAACACTCATATGGTGGCAAAGCAAGTTGCAAAATGGCACACAACAAGTGGGTAATATATTTTCATCATGGAAAGATTTTGTTTTTGCACTTAGAAAGAAATTTTATCCTTTGGGTTATAAAGGGAAGGCTTTAATTGAATGGAAAGGTCTTAAACTAAGAAAGCAACAAACAATGCAAGAATACACAGATGAATTTAGTAAGATGGCATTAATGTTAGGCATTCCATTACATACCCAAGAAACTCTTATGAAGTATATAGGAGGTTTACCTGCACATATTTGTACTAATATTGATGAGGTTTATGTTCAAGCAACATACATTGAGACATGGAAAACATGAGTTGGTGTATCAGGGGAATCATCTTCAAGGAAAGAGGACAAAAGGAAGGGGAATGGAAAGAAAGCAAATTCAATGAAAATAAGGGAAGAGAATCTCTATTGAAAACATTGCAAGAAAGAAGGGCATGATGATGACCATTGTTGGCAATTGCACCTAGAGAATATACCAAAGGGTTCAAAGAAAGGAAAGGGAGGCAAACAGTTGCAGCAACAAGATGACCAACAGAGTTGGGATATGATTCAGGTGATGAGACTAAGATCACAATAGTTGGTTTGACAAGTAAAATTGGTGATGGATATGATTCTAGATGTAAATTGTTTCACATAAGGGTGATCATGAAACACACTAAGATCGATACATTGATAGATAATGGATCTCAATCTAACTTGATTTCAGAGGAAGTGGTTAAAAAATTGGGATTAAAMACTAAGATGCATCATAAACCTTACTCACTTAAATGGATAAACAACAATCATAAATTGAACATAACAAAGCAATGCACTTTAAAGTTTGCAATTTCATCAAAGTTTGTGGATGAGGTAACATGTGATGTGGTGCCACTCAATGAATGTGGAATGGTCTTAGGCACTCCATATTTGTATGATCACAAAACAATCTTCTACAAGGAACACAATCAATATCACTTAATCAAAAAAGGCAATGAATATGTTGTACATGCTCATCACTTAAAAGAAAATCAATCTCTACAAACAATGGAACAATTAAGGAATGCATCTTATGCAAGTAACACACCTATAATTGTGCCAAATCAAGCAATTGATCTTAAGCATGAACATGAGATGGTTGTAGAATGGAAGTTCAATCATACTTTGCTTCAAGATAAACTAATGTCGTGCAAGTACTACAAACATATTAGCTCATTTGCAGTCATATTTCTGATGTTATCACTGCTAATGTTTTCAACATGGATGGTAGTGGCTCCAGTAAGATGTGAAAGAGTACAAGTGGTTAACAATATGTTGTCAGTTGTCATGGTTGTTTTGCAATTCATCTTGACGAGACAGGTGCACAGGACAGAGTTTAAAGACATAGAACAAGTGGGGTGGCCTATACCACACTTGATGACTAGTTAATACCCTTTTGGAGGACCAAAAAGTCTTAGTGGGGAGGCATGATCCAAAATGGATCCAAGAAGGCCTAAAAATCATAGTTATTGGAATTAAACAAAATCACTGCCATTGCGTCTGTCGTGTCGCGTTGATTTCAGACATATATTGTTTTCCTCAAACGAACACCGTATGCGAAAGTTATTGCGTTCTGATCAAATTCCCAAATAGGCAAAAAGTCAATTGGTCAAAGTCAACGCTGACGTCAGTAGTACGACAGATGATGTCAGCATGATGTCATCATGCTGACATGGCATCACCAAGAGGTGACACGTGTCACTCAAAATCGACATTTTTGGGTTGAGTTGGCACTTATACGGATTTGACACGTGGCAGTCCGTACATGACGTGGCCCAATGGCAGGATGACACATGGCAGTACAAACTATAGTTGGATTGTATGGATGCTGATGTGGCAGGGTGACTATGCAGTACGGATGATGATGTGGATGACAAGTGGTTGTATGACAGGTGACATGGTAGGTGACTGGGTTGTACGGACGTTGACGTGGCAGTTGACTGTGCTGTATGACGATGATGTGGTACGTTGACTTTGTTGATACGGACCAATCACAGGGTGACATGTGGCCTAATCAGAGGGAACCACGTGGCACCTCGTATTTTTCCTATGTTGGCTAAAAAAAATTGTTATAACCTCCCGGGGGATTCAAACCCGTGACCTTTGTGGGCACTAGCGACTTTAGGGAAGCGGGTGGACCAGTGAGGGTACATGTTGGGGCTTAACCATATTCGACAAAAATTTTATTTAAGTTTATTGTGGTGGATTTGGGGGGATACACCTCGGTCAGCGGGGGCTAGCCCGATCGACCAAGGGGATAGGAACCAGGAGCTGCAATGGATATGGGTGTGCAGAGATTTAGGGCATGGCCATATGGGCAAAGCCATAAGACCAGGAGCAAAGATCGGAGGGGCTAGCGCATCAGTACTAGCTCGAGGACAGATGGCCATGCCCCATGCGATCAGGAGCCAAGAAAAAAGGGGTTGTGCACCTGCATTTTCCCAAATTTGGGTTTTTAACCTTATTATATATATTTTATGTCGATTTTAGCTGATTTTAGTGGATTTTGTCCAATATTTGGAGATCTGGAGCCCGATCTGAGGCCAGATCTTGGGAGGAAGTTGAGAGGTTGATGTCCACTTCAAATCTATATAAACCAAGGGTTCTTGGTAGCCTTGAAGGGGTTCAGAAGAGGAAAAATGTTGTAGAATTGTGAAGCCAAAGCCATTTTTATGCAGGGAAGCCATTGAGGAGTGGAACTTTGTGGGCCAATTCCGGGAGCTACTCTCAACCGTTTCCAGTTCCATCAGTTGTGTTGAGTTCTTAAGGTCGAGAAGAACACAACCAGATCAGTTTGTAATCCATTTGACACTTTTCTTATGTACTTTTAAAGCATTGAAGAAAAATAAGAAAGCCTCACCCACTGAGACAATGGCCTGAAGACGTAGGCAATCTTGTCGAACTCTGTTAACAACTTTGTTGTTATAGTTTGCTGATTCTTTGTGCTTACTTTTAGATCTGCATTTCTTGTTATGGATGCTATGATATATCATTAATTTCTTCTTCTTTCATCAAATCCTAATTGGTTAATGAACTCATGCTTTAAAACTTAACCAAGTCTTTAAAAGATCATTTCAGATCACACATTTGGATACAACACTGGCGGAGTGTTGTTCTTGTTCTTGTTTTGGGTAGGTCACAGGTGACAACTCTGAGGGAGCTGAGGAGTTAGCTTTGAGAGGGAGCTATAGTGATAGTTGCAGGTGGAAACAAGTTAGATGGACTATGGTTTGAGACATGGAGCAGACCATCCAAACGAGGAGTTGTGGGCTATTGAAACTCGATGGTGTGACAAGTTGGGAGTTCTGATGGATTAGTGGAGAGCACAGATCACAACAATATGTTATGTGGCAGATGTCCAACCCTATGGATGGACTTTTGGTGACTTGTCATAGTAAGTTGCAATGGGTGCAACTCAAAGGCTTTGGCATGGACAATATAGTTTTATGTGTATCATAGGTTGATGAGATAATATCTTCATTGGACCGGAGAGTTGCACATTGTTAAGGTATGATGATGTATGATTTATTTAACTCAGGAGGATGAGGACACTACAGAGATGAGTTGAAAAGGTCTAGAGTGGACTAGACTGAGTGTCCATCCACAACTTGGGATTGTTCAGATGAGGACACAGGATCAGTGGTAGCATGTGCATACATTGATAGTTTTTGGTGGCTTGGATGATGGACTTGGGGAGAAGTTCATTGGATGGTTGTGACTTGGGGAAGCATGATGCTTTCCTTGGAGGATTGCATGGTTCTTATACAATGAGAGCCACTGACACATGACATGGGAACAAGATATGTTCGTGAGTTTCATAGTGTTTGACTCAGGTATGTACAAGGAGCTTGGTAGGAGGACCAAGCATGTAGCATAGGGATCTAGATCAGTGGTATTTTGGCTGGAGTCAAGGGGTGTGTTGCGAATGGAAAATGTGTTATGGGTGCTAGGAGTGTGTTCTTAGCATTAAGGATTGAGGATTAGGACAATGCAGTGTTGTTCCAGGACATGTGTTATTGGATGTTGAGTTGGTATTCCCGGGTTTTGGGAACCTTTTGTGCAGGGAATCTGTGCACGAGAGATGTTGCCAGGGTTTGAGAGGATATGGAATGATTGTATCTAGGAGGAGACTCGATTGGTGTCCAGGGAGTATAAAGATGGTTTAATTGTCATGAATATGGTCATTTTGTTTCATAGTGTCCACACCAGAGGGGAAGGGGAAGAAGGAAACAAGCATTAGCAACTTAGGTTGATGAGGTTGCAGACAGGTTCCAGAAGGAGATCTTGTTGGTATATCTGCCCTTTCAAGTATAGTCTCCAACAAGGGGACTTAGTTGGTGGATAGCGGGGCATTTTTCCATATGACAAGTGAAAGAGAGTTGTTTGACACTTTCACAAAGACTGGCTCAGACTTGTGTGTGGATATTGGCATGGGAGTCAAGCATGCAGTACGAGGATCTAGTACAATATCATTTCGATTGGATTCAGGAGAGGTGATGAGGGTGTCAAATGTGGTATGGGTGCCATAAATAAGGAGGAGTGTTCTCTTAGTCTCATAGATTGAGAGAAAGGGGTACCACATATTATTTTGAGTTAGACAAGTGTTGTTTATGCCCAAAGGATATAGCTTCATATCAACAATGGTTCTTGGATTTAGAGAGGGCCAGCCTATGCGTGTTGTGACTAGCAGGAGCATAAAGATAGATGAGGAGGAGTAGGTAGCTCCACCAACGGTGAAGCAGGTGGCCCCACCAGCAACACAGGTACAGAGGGAGCAGGTAGCTCCATGAGTGGTGAGGCATGTGGCCCCACTAGTAGTACCAACTCAAAGGGATCTAGAGTTCATAGGGAGTCATCCCTTAGGATCTAGTAGGGAGGAGCAACCTTCTAGGACTGTGCCAAGGATAATGGACATGGAGTAGGTAGCTCCAATGGTTGTGCAGAATCAAAGGGAGTCATGAGGCTGAGAGGGATATTGACTTCAGAGGGAGTTAGGAGGCTCAGAAGGAGTTCGATTTCAGAGAGAGTTAGGAGGCTTAGAGGGAGTTATGAGGATTTTAGGAGTAGAGTGTCTTCCTGGATGGGATCATGTCAGACAACAAGATTTGCTTCAGTGACCGAAGATGCAGCTAGTTAGGAGGATTGGAGATGATGGAGGATGGAATGCCTCCCTTGCTAAGAGGGAGTGTTGATGCTTTGGCAACATCATGAGGAATTCACACTTGTGGAGTGTGGTAAGAATACCTCCCTCTCTAAGAGGGAGTGTTGATTTTTGTAGCTTCCGGTAGATATTTTCACATGATCCTAGGTGTTGGACATGTGGGAATTGTTGTGGGAACCACATCACACTTTCGGTTTGGTGAAAATCACCTTGAATTTGAGTGGGGGCTTCATGGGTTTGGTGATGGGATTTGTGGGCTTGTGTTGGGGCTTCACACCCACAAGGAAAACCTATGTTGACCCCTAAGGATTGTATATAAAGAAGAGAGGTCATTGTGACATAACACATCATGTAGATAGTGCAGAGACATGATGGAGCTAGCATAAGTGAGTCTGCATGTGTGCTAGGAAGATTGATGATATCAACAAATGGGAAGTCTATAAGGTAGTGAATCTGGCCCAAGAGAGAGAAGCAAATAAGGTTGCACGTGTGGAGAAATTTTTTCATACCATATGCAATTTGCAGGAGGACGAAGTGCGTATATATGTGGGTTGCATACAGATGAATCATGTATAGGTATACATGGTTTGCATGAGAGAAAACAACGTATATACGTAGGTTGTCAGTTAGTGAATCGTGTATCTGAAGTTTCTGGGCATGTATAGATCCGTACAGGCTGACAGGTGATGTTAGCAGGCCATACTTGTGGTCTATAATAGATTCGTGTGCATAGGAAATTTCTAGAATATTGTCTAGGTTTGATTTTCTGATTTGTATGTTGGAGAACAAGGATGTTCTCAGTTTTTTGTGACTTTGGAGGGCAAGGTTGTCCTCGGATTTTTGGTGATATTGTATTGGCTGGGAGGGCTGGTTTTTCCCTTACGATTTCTGATATTAACAAGATTACAGAACAAAATTATTGTGTCTCTTGTGTATTGATCATTCATCTATGATCTTGTTGTTTCCGTTGCACATGTTTTCAGACAATAATTTCAGTTTCATAAACACTACATCAGGCAACTGTTACGCAAAAATTGGATATTTGGGATACCAGAGAAAATTTGAAGGGCCCAAAGAGTTTTAGTCAATTGTAGGAATATCATAAATATATCCTTTCCTCGCCAAAAGAAAAAGGGGAATATTCAGTACATGTCATATTTTCACTCGTTTTCATTTTTCTGTAGCTATGGAAGGTTACTTTCAAGGAATTTTCTGCAGCTATGGGTTCCAATCTGGATGAAATCAAGATATCTTTTATAGTCAAGAGGAATGATCGGTTTATGATTTTGATGGACAAATTGCCGAAGGATTAGTCAAGTAAATAATGCAAGAAGGATGAAATGAGCCCATGTCGTATTTCCATTAGTTGTCAGTTTTCTGCAGCGATGTGAGGTTAAAGTTAGTTTTATATGCATTTCAATAGCGTGCTACCAAAGGTATGTTGGATTTTAGTCTGATAGCATCAAGGGTTTATGATTCTATAACTTTCAATTCCATGTTAAGTGGGAGAGTTGTTAGAATGCTATATAGCTTTGAAATAATTCTAATAGTAAATGATGAATCCCACTTGAATAAAATAATTATCGTGGCTCTCTGTTTAGAGGCATTCTAACTGTTTATAAATGAAAAAGACATTGATTTTAACAATTATAAATCAATAGCACATCCTCTATTTACTTGATAAGATATTGATTTGAATATCTAAGAAATCATCAATAGCATCTACTTTAGAGAGTCTTTTAAATTAGAATCTACTCCACGAAGTCTTTTAAATTATATTATCCAATATGGATTGTTAATTGGGTTTAGTTTGGATGGTTGCGAGGAATGATTGTTATTCTCTCCACCCGGGTTCAATTCCCATAATGACATGAATAAAGATCATAACAAGGCAACTGCTATTTCCGAAAAAGGAATAAAGAATAGTCCAGCATTCAATGTTGTGGTTGATATATATATACTATTTACAGCAGAATTGAATGCTACACAACATACTAATAACTAGCATACCCCCTAAGTGGGCGAATGGGAATGCTGAAGTAAGTTGAGGAAAGTTTTTGAATGGACCTAATGGTTAAGAACATGTGTTTCCTCATTGAAGGTCATAGGTTTAAATCAAGAGGGGGGTAGGGTATGTACACATATGTAGACTTTAGCAGTCAAACTGTTGTAATTGAAATGATCTTATTTGAAGTTGGTGGTGAAGTTGGTGGC
>JASDQU010235600.1:716-17094 GCA_032191745.1 Picea mariana
TGGTTAAGTACAAGAGTGATGTAAAATATCATGCAAAACAAATTAAACGTGTAGTAATGAGAAAGGACGTTATGTACCTTGGAATGATCAAGTGGAATGATAATATAAGTCTAAATACAGGTGATGAAGGGTATAACAATGGCAAAAAATATGGGCAAAAAGGGTACAATATGTGATCCTAACATTGGTCATGGCACAAAATCACATGAAGCAACAAGCAGATCAAGGTCGCTCTGAATGTCAATTTGCAGAAAGGGATCAGGTGTTTCTGTGACTGCAACCATACAAGAAAACCTCCCTCAAGGCTGAGCATTGTCAGAATCTAGCGCCCAAATTTTATGGTCCTTATACAATTCTCAAACCTGTGGGACAAGTCGCATATCAGTTAGCTCTGCCCAGTCAGTCGAAGCTACATCCAGTTCTCCATGTTTCATGCTTAAAGAAGGTGATTGGAACTTGGTGCCAAATTCAAACCAACCTTCCTGAGTTAGTTGAAGAAGGATCCATTTGGCTATAGCTCGAAGCAGTTTTGGACCAGCGTGAGCGTCGCTTGCGCCAGCGAACCATCAAGGAAGTGCTAGTCCAGTGGAAAGATACGAATCCAGCAGATGCCACTTGGGAACCAGCTACCATTCTGCAACAGTTTCCTCATCTCAAGCCTTGAGGACAAGGTTGTTTTTAAGGGGGCGCACATGTTAGGGTCCTAACCTGCACATAGGTAGATTAATATGTTCGGATGTAATAAAGGTCAATATTAATAAGGCCTTTCAATAAAATAGAATAAGGCGGATGTAAGAAGACCTAATAAAATCTTTCGCTTCTAGAAGGATCTTCCTCTAGATGCTTCTCTTGATAGACATTTTGTATAAATAAGGGTCGAGGGTATGAAAACCCTAGCTTGGAGATTATTGTAACAGAGCGCTGCTCGATTGGAGGTTGCCCCCTCAAAGAGTCCTGTGAACATTTCTTTCTGAATCAAAGTGTTATTTCTATTGTTGTTCTTATATCATTTATGTGTTATTGTGGAGATTATGCTGGATATTTTACTGTTATTCTGCCATTTCTAGCATTTTATTTCTGTTCTGCATATTTTATATATCTGGTATCTTGCACTTTGATTGATACAAATTCCCCAACTTATCCCATAGTTCCTTGGCTGTAGATTCTCTCAAGACATTTAACAAAACCGAATATGCCAGGCAGAGTCGAATAGTACTCCTTGCTCTTCTGTCCAACTTCTCCCAATCTTCCTTCGACATACTAGTAGTTGGTGTACTAGTAGTTTGTGTACTAGTAGGTTGTGTACCAGTAGCCTATGTGCTAGTAGACGGTGTACCACTAGGCTGTGTACCAGGATCCAAACGATCCATTGTTCTTTGTCTACAAGAAGGTCCTCCATCTTGAGCTTCCATAGCTCAATTTTTTTACCGTTGAACTTCTCTATCTCGATTCTAGATGAGCTCGCCATTCCTCTTTTTATACTCGAATCTCCACTGCAAAAACTAACACTAAACCCAGGTTTATCACAGACCCAAGATAAACTTGATCTATCAAGACTGAGCCAAACGTCCCTCAACAACAAAGGCGTCCCTCTGAAGCCAAAAACGAGCTCTGATACCACATGTAAGTTTTAAACCTGTGAATTAAATCAATGCATATATATTATTAAGTAAAACATAATTTAATCAATGGCTCATTCACATAGTACACAAAGATTTATACCGGAAACCCTCAACCGGGAAAACCTTTCTTATATTCATTATATCGAATTTCACCATTCATTATACAATATGTATACAATGTTTTTAGGTATTCCGTATATACCAAGACCCTAATCCCTTAATCCGGGATTAATTTACAAAACCACTAAAAATAACAAAAACCGCCCAAAAAAAATTTTTGGGGCACTGCCCTGAATGCTGCGCGTAACCAGGGGGGGCATACCTGCCCCCCTCTGGGACCCCCCTAGGAAAGCGCCCGGTGCACATGACACAAACAACACTACTAGAGGGATCATCATACGCAGTTGTCATATCTGACATGCCCACACACACACATGCAAAGAATATAACACCTACTTGGTGAGCTACAACTTGTCCTATCAATATTGTTCCGAGGAGAATTTTCTATGGATCTGAGTAACTTCTCCCTTTGAGATGGGATCTTCATAATTTATGCTACAGGGACCAACATCTTTGCATTATTCAACCACCCCCCTAAATAAATATTTAATTATCTATATTTAGGAAAAAATGGTCTAAGGTGGGGGGTGGGGGGGTGGGGTGGGGAGGGAGATGTACCTTAGGAACACTTGATTGAGGTTTGTCTTTATTTCTAGTTCCATTCCTTTGATAAATTAAACCTCTATATCTTCCAAATCTGAAATCTTCTTGGGAGTAGGGTTAGGACCAAATTTTTATGTTGTTTTATCCACCACATTATTTATATAGTCCACATCCATACCATGCTCTGTGAATTCCATCCATTCATTCATGCCAACATTGATTTTTGACCACACATGTTAACTTGTTCATTTCTAAGTTAGAGTATTCTTCCTCATCACAAATTTCAAGGAAAATTGGACAAGTTAATTCTTCATGAAATTCCCCACAAGGCCTACAATATGGGATACTTTGATGTTGAACCAAGTTAGTAGACTCCAAAGGATTTGGTGGCCTTTTCTCTTAAGGTGGGGGTATTTTTGTCCATTTATCATTTGTCTTGTGATGAGGTCTACTAGATTGAGCCCTCTCCATGGCTATCAACCTATTTTTCATAGCATTTATTTGATTAGCATGGTTAATCTCTATTTTCTTTATCTAATTCGCCTAATTAACCTCCATTTTATTAATCTGATTTACATGATTAATCTCCATTTTCTTAATTAAAAGAGTGAGATCCTTCATGCCATCATTAGAAAACTCTTGGTTTTCAAGTTTTTTCTTCTTCTCCTCATTAGATTCGGAAAATGTTCCCCTTGAAAAACCAGGAATATTTGTCTTCCTAGCATCCTTCATATTCTTATCTATCCTTATGACATAGTTTTGTGCATCCCTTAGAGTTTGTGGTTCTTTATCCCTTAATTGATATATGATTTCTCCCTCAAGGGCTTCCAGGTAATGAATTAAAATAGATGCATCAGGAGGATTTTAACCAAGTCATTAAACTTCTTATTGAATTCTTCAATTGTTTCATTTTCCTTCTTTTGACTTGTGTTAAGGGTTGCTAATAAATGACGATCCTCTTTCCAATCGCCCCATATTTCATTGAAGGCTTTATGAATTTCGGCCAAGATGCTAAATTTGTTAGGATCTTGTTCTAAGAACCACTCACTTACTTCCCCCTCCAAAGAATACACAAAAGGGTCATCTTGACGTCTTCATGATCGTGACCATTACACCACTTGCTGACACACAAGTTGAGATGTGAGATCTGGCACTAACATCATTGTTTCCCTGAAAGGTAGGAAATTTCTCAACAACTTTGTCAGGAATAGCATGAGGAGCACCTTGAATATTAATAAAGTTACATGGCCTCAATAGGTCACCCATAGTTGAATTAGAATTAGTTGTTGTAGGATTATTATGTGCAAACAAAATATGGATATCACAGATTGCTTCTTCTCCAAGAATTTCAAGTAGCCTATTAGGAGAAAGTCTACTATTCTCCTCCTATAAACCTTTTCAAGTTTAGGAAGAGAATAAACCAACCCTTGCAGTTTTCTCCTAGTAGTATACCTCAAAGAATTATCAAATAGAGTTGCCACTTGGAGACTAAGAAATGTCGAATAACACAACTCAAGTTAACAAAATTTTAGGGAGACTTTTTATTACTTAGCTTTTAAATAATTAATTAGAGTTTGTTAATTAACCAAGGATAAGAGACTTATCCCCGACAACAGTGCCAAAGATGTCATCATCCTTATACACACCTACTAACATGGAGAAGTCTCCAACCCACTTGGTGTGTCCTTGGAGGCACAAGCCTAAGTCGAAACACATTGTCACCTCAATATGGACTTCTTTCGTCTAGGCTCACTTCTAGGGAGGCCAAGGGGGGTAGACCCTATTTAACTATGTGAAGGTTGAATTAATGATATAGGAGTTAAATGAATCAATTTTTTAAGGAACCCAGCCCAATGAAAGGCAGCCAATGCAAGGATGAAAAATCTTTAATGGCAAGCAAACCCTTTATTTAAACAATAACAATTAAACCAATGCCTAAAGATTACCACAATGGAGTCAAAGAGATATATAACAAAAGTATGATTATGAGATATCCACAATGAGAAATAGATTTATATAATATGTGTTGAGATGAAAAAGAAATTCTAGAAATAAAGAATGATTTTAGACAAGTATTCACAAAAAAATGCTCCAAAGTAAAGTGATTGGGAAAGTAACTTGCTTGTAAAGTAAAATCGCATGGAAAGTAATTTACACAACTTAAACAATGAATCCGCTTGAAATATAAACTTGAGATACAATCTTGTGAAAGTAATGTGTTGGTTGATTTTAAGATAAGTTTTAAGTCTCTCTTGAATTAGGGAAAATGAAGGTGTGAGATATAAGCCTAGACTATGTGACTACCCCAAGTCCCTTCCCCTTCAACCAAAAGGAAATGTTGGGTGCTCAAGAAGAAGGACAAACAAAGTCCTTCCCTAGATACATAGGTCAGATCCAGAATGCTTGGGTGCTCAAGCAAGGAGGAAACTTAGTGTCATGAAGTCATCCCGGACTTACAGCCCTTGTAGCCTCCCAAGTCACCCTATTTTGGTGATTGAAAGAATGAATGGATTAAGTGCCTAATTAGACTAAATATGATTACTTCCCAAAGGCAAATATATTACTCCTCTAATTAATCTAGGTGTGGTTACTTTTCCAATGAATTTAAAACTAAAGCAATAAGTAAATTTATATCCTAGCCTCGTGATATTGCATGGATGGCTAAGCCAATCTATTTACAAGGTGTGGACACAAGTAAAAATTATTTTAACTTGAAAAATAAAGAGAAACCTCCCAACAATGGCCAAGATGGAGGACAAGCCTACCGATTTTGGCCAAGGTGGGTAAAAATAACAAAAATGCAAAAAAAAAACTTAGATCCTAGGCTTACAATATTGCATGGATGGCTAATTCAATCTCTTTGCAAGGTATAGGCAAAATAATAAAAGATTATTTACACTATATAGAAATTAAACTTTGAGTGGAAGAATGCAAGCTCAAGAGACTCTCTTGGGTTGCTTACAATGTTGAGAAGATAGAGATAAACAAGAGGTTTTTTGGCACCACCACTTAGGATGTGTTGGAAGCAATAATATAATCTCTATTTTTACAAGCTGCCTACACAGGGTTTTTAAATTCTCGTTATTCGTCACAAGCTTTCTCATTAAACGACACTTGTTACTTGTCACTTTCTACGTACCTGCTTTTCGTTTTTTGTTTTCATGATTGTAAGCATGAAAACTCACTGCTGGAATTCATGTTTGATTTCATTAAAGGGTTAATGTTCATATGGTCTATTGTCGAATTGTCGTATTTCGTTATGAACATGGTTGTTTTCATGGTTATAACCCCTTCATCTTGAACACGCCTTGGTTACATGAGTATTAAACCGCCACCCATTTAGCATTCAACTAATGTTAATGGGGTTTTGATTTATAAAAAAAATTACTCAATTGTTTATTTGACATATTAATTTTGTGATCAAATCGTGGATATGCATACTGTTGTTTTCAACTGTTATGATCTTTGTGCGTACCATTATGCCAAGGTGTCATTCCAAGTACAACATGGTATTATGCTTTTGCACGGCCTCGATCTACACGACTTCTCTCACACGCATGGTAATTAAAGTTCATGCCTACCATTTCAAGTTGTCTTTGCATTGCATTGAGAAAACTCGGGGAAATGGCTCTGTGTTTATTTTGTCAAACCCTACCTTCGAATCCTGTGTCGATTCCTTACTGTTAGCCATGGCTCCTGTGGTGCGGATTGAGGCCAACGGTGTCCAGACATTGTTATCATTTGACAATGCTAAATATGACTTAGAAAGGAATGGATGGCGTGTTTTTGTTGAAAAGTTAGAGAGTTTTAATATAACAGTTGCTCAAGAATTTGCGTTGACATTCGATGGTTGCAGAGAAAAAATAAGAGACGTCCAGCTTGAGTTAAATGAATATTTTATTAGCCAAGCCACTGGTCTACCAGCTGTGGGACAAAAATGGTTCAAAAACTCAAAGGTTGAAGAGGTTCCATGGTCATTGTTGTTCACCTCAAGGAGGATTACCAGCTACGACCGAGGTATGCCTATCTCAGCTTTAAAACCTAGATGGCATGATCTGTTAGCTATTGTGAAACAGTTCGTTACCTGTGAGGGGAGATATGGTTTGGTTTTCTTGTATCACTTGTGATTGCTCATGAGTTTTATCGATTTCCCCCTGAACATGCCCTATTTTCTCCTCCGAAGTCTATACAAAATGGAAAAGCATTTTAAAAGGCAGAAATATGATTCTAGCTTGTTCCACCATTGTTTGATCAAGATTATTATTATACATCAGCTGAAATTAAATGATGATTGTTGGGATGTTTTTCTGTTACAAAATGGTTTTAGTAGCAGTGAGTTGGGACAGGTTGACAAGCATGTCGTCACAGAAACCATCATGAAGCCTACCATCTCTCCTCCTTCGCTCTTGCCCTATGATCCTATTTCTAATTTGGAACCCTCGACCTATCCTGACACTACCCAACCCAACACCCTACTAGATTCGTATCCTAAGGGTGGTATTAAGGCTGTTAAAAAATCCACAAGAAAAAAGTGTAAAGGCAATGTTGATATCAATTATAAGGGTAAAAGGGCCGCTCGTTGGGTTTCACGATGTGCCCGAAATAAACCCAAGCCCTGTGTAGACCAAAGCACGATTGTGTTAAGCAAGGATTCCGATTCGAAAATTGAAAGATTCCTGACTGAAGAATATCCATATTCGTATGGACTTTGCTCTGATAAATCCTATGATTCTGTTACAAACATTCCACCATGTCTAAAAGACAATCTCGATTTCCCTAGAATCAAACTCAGTAATGAACCTACAGGTCAAATGGAAAATTCCCCACCTGTTAACACTATTACTGCTAATACACAGTCTATTCAGCTGCAATGTAACGAATGTCGATCATGGATCGATAGGTATTACAAAGACGTGCCTTTACTTCAGTCTCGGCTTAAATCCTTGGAAGACCAGGTGAATTTGTTAACGAAGTAGAATGGTAGACTTCAATCCGTAGCTCAAACCAAATATAAACGACAAAAAACCACAGGGTCTATTGTTTTTAAGAACGTGGAAGCAGCGACTGCAATAGTAAATTCAAAGATTGCTTGATTAAGTCGAATCCCTTAATTTGAGGTATGATATTTTTTAAATAAGTTTAGGATGATTTTGTCTTTTTCAAATTAGAATACATGATTTGTTTGCACAGATTACCTTTAGTTTGTTTTGATTGATTCAATAGAATATTATTCTAGTTATAATTATAACTAGCTACAGAATCGTGAGATTCTGTAGCTAGTTAGAAAAATTCGAATTACTTGTTTTAATAACTGAAAATACATCTGAAATCTTTTATTCTTATGTGTTTTTAGGAACCTGCGATTTCTAAAGGAGATTTGAAGCACTATTGGCATCTCTCAACATGCTATCTTTATGTTGTTTTAGAATAGGCTGTTAGTTTTTTGTATCAAGTAGAATCTGGGAGGTTGCATCCCCCACATTTTTTGGAACAAATTAGATGTTATCAACAGGAAACGTTTTGATCCTGTAACCTATATAAATATGTTGTTTTGTAAACTGAAAATCATCGCTGCCTGGGAGCAAAAAACTATGGATTGATGATTGACAGACTTGAATAGAAGTTGATATTTGCACAGCTTTAGCTTCTATATATCATGTTTTTATTCAAGTTATAGTCTTTTCAATTTGTAATTAAATTGTGACTACTTTAGATATCATGGTTTATTGTAGATTGGTATGATGAAATTTATATGATATCCATGTTTTATGTCCCTTATATAAGATACATTAATTACTCTGTTCAAATTTGAGATTAGAAGATTTATCTTCTTTATTCATTGAACATTTATACACAAATTTTCACAGCAGGATTTATCTCAACGTGGCCATTTGTGAAATTATAAAATTGTTGTTACTACATCTCTTATATGTTCTGTCATTAGCATTCAAGCATTACTTCTTCGCGTTTACGAGAAGCACTTGTAAGATCAGTTGCGGTTTACCTCATCAAACAATGAAATTGGATATTGTACACAGGACGAATAGGAGATGCGATTACAGGTTAGTTTGCTCATTTTATTTTATTAGTTTAATTAATATAGGAATTTCCTTTAATCTAAACACATTTTACTATTTTTTATCTTTGTTTTTCAATTACACAGTTGGTTATTTCATTTCTGGTATACAAACATTATAAAAAATAAATCAAAAACACTGAATGATAGTTTTGTTGTCGTTAAATAAATCAATTCATATTCGATTTTCGCAGATTTAGATTAAAATTTGCATTCTGTAAATATTATACATATATTAGAGATATAATCATTTTGATATATTGTACATATAATAAGTAGAAATATGTTATAAATATTAGTTAGCAAACTGTAAGTATATATTAGATTTGTATATAGTTTTCAGCGAGTGTTTTTCATCAAGTTATTTTATCTTCTTTAGTTTTGTCTTTCACTTCCTTAGGACTTAGATCAGTCAACGGAGCCACTAAACCCATTGGAGTGGATTAATCCAAACGTCTTGGGTTAAGTAGACAACCCCGGACCGGATTCACTCCTCCAGTTGACGAGAGATCAATTTCTCCCATCAACAAATGGCGCTAGAAGGAGGGACTGGAAATTATTAATGGCACGAGGTGGTCGTAAGACTCCTCCACCACCTACCCGCGTACCTATAGTGACTAGAAGTCATTCAAAAAACAACATTGTCCCTCAAACAGCAACCACATCAAACGACGATCTACGGATCACAGTTGAACTAGTAACTCCAAATCCTACGAGTGGTGACATACAAGAGATTGTTCGCCAATCTCTCATAAGAACACACAGTGCCTTCGCCCGTTTAAAACAACCAAACTGACCTTTGGACCAACCATTAGACTTCTTTGATATCAGATAACAACTTGGAGGCACTGACCTTACTTTAAACCCTACAGATCCAATCCTCACTCCTACAGCAGGAGGATCTAGTATACCACCATCACCACCTCCTTCATCTCCTTCTTCTTCTGAAGAAGAGTCCTCTAACAAAGGCAGTTCCTCATCTCAGCCTTCAACACCACCCAGACCTATGGCCAACTAGAACAATCCCACCAGACCCTGGCTCGACCAAGATGTTGTGGCCATACCTGGGCCTCAGCATCTCTTACCCAAACACCCGGAGAAATGGCTCCCTAAATTTGACCCAGACTCTAAATAGATCATCGAAGATCACATCAAAAAGTTTATGTTAGCCATTAGACTCCGTAGTGTCGAGCACAAAGACGTAGTCTATATATTGTTTCCCTACACCTTTGAGGGCAATGTCTCTACCTGGTACTTTTCCCAACAACCCCACACCATCGTGTCATGGGAGAAGTTTGAATCTTGTTTTCTTGAGAAGTTCGGAGATGACAAGTATCTAGAAGTTCTAGTCATGGAGATTTCTAATTTAAGAATGAGCCCCAAAGAGAAGATCAAAGACTTTAATTAAAGGTTCTTGACAATAAAGAACCGAATCCCTACGGATTCGATGCCTGCCGAGAATCTTATCATAGCATATTATACAAAAGCTTTACATCAAAGCATAGCCATTTAGGTAAAGAGATCCAAGAAAGCCACGTTGTTAGAAGCCTTCGAAGAGGCCAGTCAGATCGAGAAAGACATCCTCACCTTAAAAGACACTAATAGCAATGAAATAGAGACTAATTCATCTTCCAAAAAGAAAATCGAAATCCTCCCTAGACCTTCCCAAAACAAAGCCCAACCTGAAAACTCAGATTTAGAAAACTTACAGAAAGTTGTTCAAAAACTGTCCAATCAAGTCATAGATTTCAAAAGGATGACTGAAGAAGCTTCTTCAAGCAAAGGGCCTTACAAACCCCCATTTAGGAAGCCTTTTCCCACCAACCAACCCAATTCAAATACTGAAGGTCTAAATCTAGAAAGCCTGCAATTCGATATTCAAACGATTCTAGAAGCACAGGATAACTTGATGCCTCCTAAGACCCCTGAGGAAGTAGCTGAACAAGAGACAGTAGAAGAACATGAATCCTCTCCGAACATTTTTGGACATTTTTCAGATAGTATTTTTCAAGCTAATTCAAAACAGTGCATCCTTACAATACTAGGAGTAAGACAGAAAACGAGCCTTCTTCTAAAATCACTACGAATTTGCCTTCAAAACAGTCTAAATCAACTGAGACTAAACATAATTCAGTAAACCCAAGCCTAGATTATGATTTGGTTGAAGATCTAAAAAAGCTTAGGGCTAATATTTCTGTTTATGAATTATTAAAATTCCCTTTTCTTCTGCAAAAAATGCTACAAAATATTGCAGAGAATAGCAAAAATGGAAATCCAAGCAGTAACAAAGGTGTTCAGAACAACCCTAAAGTTCCTCAGAAAGCCTCCGCCAAAACTACTTCTGATTCTCACGAGAAAAGAAACCTTCCTGTAAATAATGTAACAAATGTAGATAAATTAGTTTTAGAGGCCGCGGGTAAAAAACAACAAGCTTCCACCATTAGTACTCGCAGAAATGTCCCTCCATTTTTGTTAACTTTTGAAATCTTCAATAGGAACGTGCACAACTGTATGGTGGATTCAGGAGCGTCATCTAATGTAATTCCTTGGTCTGTGTGTCAAAAGATTAATGCCGAAGTACAACCATCCACCTTGAAGATCATCCAACTTGATCGAACTAGTGTAAAAGTTATAGGCGAATTGAAAAATGTGCTTATAAGATTGTCGTCTAACCCTAAAGTTCATCAAGTGATTGATATTATTGTTGTAGATATCCTAGAATTTTATGGTTTGTTTTTAAGTAGAGACTGGTCAGAATAGCTACACGGCTATTTTGCGACGGATTGGTCTCACTTGTGGTTGTCCAAGAATGGAAAGTCCAACAAAATCAAGGTAAATCGTGAACATTACCTAAAGTTCACAGTGACGGATTTAAATGATCTCAATGAACCATTCACACCTTCTGTCAATTCACCCGAAATATAGGGGATGGATACCTTTTTCGGCAATTTCATAGCCAAAACTTCCACTATCACTAACCCGAAACAACAGTCTGAAATTTTGACATATACGCAGCCAGTAACTTCTACCCAGTAGTCACATGCAACCGACAACAATCAAATATGGTCTCTTTACTTTGACGGGTCAAAATCCAAGGAAGGAGCTGGTGCAAGCTGCGTGATTATTGATCCAGCAGGTAACAAGACCCTGATTACGTGCAGGTTAGAGTTTGAATGTACAAACAACACAACAGAATATGAGGCATTATTGCAAGGCCTCAGGAAAGCATTAGATATGAACGTTCAAAATTTGACTGTCTTTGGTGATTCGAAAATTGTGGTTAGACAGGTAAAAAATTCTATCCACTATTTATCTCCACACCTTAAAAGCTACCAATCCGAGGTATGGAATTTGATGAATAAGTTTTCTGCATTTAACATAAATTCTATTCCTAGATTGAATAATTTGGAAGTTGATTTGTTAGCTAACGTAGCTTCGAAACTTTTCTCTACAGAAGGCTTATCTTCAAATGCATTCTCCTTCGAACTGTTGTTAAGACCGTCCGTCCCTGACAACATCACGAATTGGAGATTCTTCGATGGCGATCAACCTATTATAAGTTTCCTGCATATGGAAGAAACTTTCCAGGGCACAGTAATCGACGAAGGTACTCATGACAAAAATATTCATGACTTTACGGTAATACCAGATCCAAGATCTCCTTAATCTTCATCAGACATGGTAAATTCTATCCCGAAATCTATAGTTAGATTAGAAAAAATTTATGATCTTCACGACAAGTTCAAAAAACCAGTGAACTGTAAAACGAATAGTTCCTCTTTAACGCATGAAAAAGTAAACTTGGGAACTAAAACGAATAGTTCCTCTTTAGGGGTGGGATGTTTTTAACAAGAAAAAGCAGCGTTTATTAAATTGTTTAAGGAATTCAAAGATGTTTTTGCTTGGACGTACGATGACCTAAAAACCTTTGATCCTAACACCATACAACACGTTATTCCTATGAAACCCCAAACCCAACCTTTTCAACAAAAGTTAAGGAAAATGCACCCAAAACTTGAACCAACTGTCAAGAAGGAATTAAATAAACTCCTAAATGCTAAGATAATCTTCCCAATTAGGCACACACAATGGGTCTCTAATCTTGTCCCTGTCTGGAAGAAGAGTGGTGAAATCTGACTATGTGTCAATTTTCGAAATCTTAATCGAGTGTCTAATAAACACAACTACCCTGTCCCACCCATGGAATAGATCCTTCAACAGGTGTCTGGTTCTGAAAGGTTATCCTTATTGGATGGTTTTTCAAGGTATAACCAAGTCCTGATGTACCCTCCAGACCAACTTAAAACCACCTTTCGCACTCCATGGGGCACCTACGCTTATAGGAAGATGCCCTTTGGGCTCATAAATTCCGGTGCCACTTTCCAGAGAGCGATGGACATCGTTTTCCGAGGCTTAATCAATCAATCTGTCGTAGTTTACCTGGATGACGTTATTGTCTTCTTGAAAAACAAAGAAGATCATCTATCTCATTTAAGATCCATTCTACAGCGATGTCGTAAGTACAACATTTCTTTGAATCCTAAAAAATCTATCTTCGTAGTAGAACAAGGTAAACTCTTAGGATTTATTGTATCAAGCAAAGGGATGATTATCGACCTGACAGGACTCAAGTCATTTCAAAACTCCCCCCTCCCTCGTAAAAAAAGTCTATGAAATCTTTCTTAGGCCAGATAAACTTTGTTAGGAGATTCGTCCCCATCTTTTCAAAAATGGTGAGACCATTACAAAACATAATAAAAAAGGACGTACAATACCATTGGGGACCTTTATAAAACTAGGCTTTTAATTCAATAAAAAAGGCCATAATAGACGCTCATTCTCTAATGATCCCCGACTTTTTGCAAGACTTCACCCTCTACACATTCGCTTCTGACCGTTCTTACGTCGCTATCCTAACTCAAAAGAACACTGAAAACAATGAAGTCCCAATTGTGTTTATGAGCTCAGCCTTCAAAGGGGCAGAACTTAACTACCCAACAGTAGATCAGCAAGCCTATGCTATTTTTAAAGCAGTAAAGCACTTTCGATCTTATCTTTTTAAATCTAGGACGAAAATCATTGTCCCTTACTCGGCTATCAGAAATCTGTTAGTACAGAAAGAACTAGGCTAAAAAAGGGCAAACTGGGTCACATCCTTGCAAGAGTATGACATAGAAATCACCCCAACACTAATAGTAAGAGGTCAAGAGTTATGCAAGTTAGTCACTAACTCAGCTGCAGGATAGCAAGAGGAAAATGATATGTCAAATCCAGGACAACACTATCAAAATCTAATCTGCTGTGCACAAAACCTTGTTAGTCTCTGGTATGATGATATAAAAAAATTTCTTGAACATGGGTCATCTCCCCATCACCTGGATCCCACAAAAAGAAGAGCGCTAAGATTAAAATATGCCCCCTTTCAGCTGATTAATGGTATTCTGTTTCATCAAAATTTTGATGGAGTACTAATGCGCTGTCTTGAAAAAGATGAATCAGAAAAGGTCTTATTGGAATTACATGCAGGAGAAGCTGGTGGGAATTTTGGTGGAGATACCACTGCCCATAAAGTATTAAGAGAAGGTTACTACTAGCCTACACTTTTTAAAGATGCTCATGCTTTGTGTCGCAAGTGTGTAATTTGTTAAAAAGCATCCGGACGGATACAGAAACTAGCCTTCCCTCTGCAACCAGTTTCAGTAGACTCCCCTTTTCAGCAGTGGGGTCTAGATATTATAGGTCCAATCAACCCGCCATCCTCACAGCAGCATAAGTATATCATAACATCCACAGATTACTTCACCAGGTGGTCCGAGGCTGCCCCATTAAAAGTTGTAAATACCAGCCAGGTAATATCTTTTTTGAATTCAAATATTATTACTCGTTTTGGTATCCCTGACTGCCTGGTATTTGATAATGATTCATATTTTTCGTCTCTTGATATGAGTGATTTCGCTCTAGAAAAAGGAATTAAATTAGAGTATTCTGTCAGCTATTACCCCCAAGGCAATGGATTGGCAAAATCGACTAATAAAAATCTGATCAAAATTATCAAGAGAACGGTCTCTGAAAACCATAAAAATTGGCATAACGCAATGTTAAACGCAATCTCGGCTGATAGAGTGACTCCTAAAACTGTTGTGGGTAACTCACCTTTCTTTCTCGTTTACGACAGAGAGGCGATTCTACCACCACATGTCCTCCTTCCCTCTCTGCAGCTATCGCAGAAAATACAAGAAGAGGATTGTCCCCCTTTGGAGAATCGAATTAATGCTTTGTTAAAATTAGAAGAAGTGAGGGCTCAAGCGAAACGGAAATTGGATCAACATCAACTCATTGTTAAAAGCTGGTTTAATTCCAATTCTGCCTTTGACAGAAATTTTGAGGTAGGTGACCTTGTCCTAAAATGGGACAAACCACATGAGGGAAAAGGAGAGCATACAAAGTTTCAGAACTTGTGGCTAGGACCATTCTTGATTGCTGAGAAATTGGGGCCCAGTTCCTTCCGACTACAGAATTTAGAGGGACATCCAAACGCCTATCCGGTGAATGGCCAAGCCCTAAAAAGGTATTTCACCTAATGACACTACCATGTACACTGTGTAAATATTTGTGTTATGCTTGCTTTCTGTTTTTCTTTGCTGGTTTGTTTTGATTTTTCCCTTATGCTTACCTGTTTTTCTTTTTTGACCCACATACTTGCACCATAAACTGTTTCAGACAAAGAGAACAGAAAAATTTCTCCTCTGAAATGACCACTGAAGGTTGTTTAAACATCAATTATGATATTTTTCTGAAGTTTGCAGCCATGTTAAAGAAAGCTTTTTGTTTGAAAAGCGTTTCTTGATTTCAATCTGTAATAGAAGCTATTCACGATCATCCATAAAAAATTCTTCTTACACTGTCCCTGTTCCTTAAGAGAACAACTTAGAGATGTCTCCCTACCCTCGAAAGTCAGTTTATTAACAAACTATCTCTAGATCTTAATGAAGGATAGTTAAAAAAATTTCCTCAAGGTCCATAATTTACTAAAATATTTTCAAAAATCAGGATTTTCAGCGTCACCCCGCTCTATTAAATATCTTTAAAACTAAAAAAACCTTCAAAGAGATGTGGGAAGTGCTTGTAAACCCGTCGGGATATTGAACATGTCTCTTGGCAGCGGGTAAATGCATGCATGACGCCAATATAACTTCGTCGGGGTACTGAACAAGCCCGCTGGCAGCGAAGCAATGTTAGGTATATGAAAATTCTCAGATATGGAATCTTTTGACCTTAAATGTCCTTCGTTCTGATCTAGAACTTCTTGGAAGGATACAGATATCGGAGTGGATTAAATGGCATCCCTGTCGAGGCTATGGATGCCTTTTGGAAGCAGCGGCTCTGTCAACAGTATTGAAGATTTTAACTTTAACATCGTGACTCTCTTTTGTCAAGATTTTCATCAGTTTTCGTCTTTTAAAATAACAAGCAATCTGAAACTGGAATGTTTTATAATTGATAATGATGTTCAAACAGTTTCTTAGTTGTTTTCGATTTGAATTTTTTTCTGATTATCCTAATCTGGACTCGTTCATTTGGCAGAGATAACTGCTTCTACCAGTGTGTCGCCATTGTTGGCAGCAATAATATAATCTCTATTTTTACAAGCTGCCTACACAGGGTTTTTAAATTCTCGTTATTCGTCACAACCTTTCTCATTAAATGACACTTGTTACTCGTTGCTTTCTACGTACCTGCTTTTCGATTTTTCTTTTCATGACTGTAAGCATGAAAACTCACAGCTGGAATTCATATTTGATTTCATTAAAGGGTTAATGTTCATATGGTCTATTGTTGAATTGTCGTATTTCGCTATGAACATGGTTGTTTTCATGGTTATAACCCCTTGGTCTTGAACACGCCTTGGTTACATGAGTATTAAACCGCCACCCATTTAGCATTCGACTAATGTTAATGGGGTTTTAATCTATAAAAATTTTTATTCAATTGTTTATTTGACATATTAATTTTGTGA
>JASDQU010235601.1:4658-17046 GCA_032191745.1 Picea mariana
CCATCAGGGTTTTCATTCCACGCAAAACCCTGATGGTGAAGGTATTTTGCAAGTTCTGCAATATGCAATGGGTTGTTGTGCTCCTCCATCAATGGGGCCAGAGATAAAAGAGGTGCTCTATCAACTTAAAGAGATTAGGCCAAAAAGTACCTCAATCACCACTTCTTAATCTTTCCTCACAATGAAATGGTCACGGAAACTAGAATGCATTAAGGGCTCGCTTTTCCTTAACTTACAAGGTATGTCTTCAATTATAATTTCTTACCATGGGTAGTGTTGTCATCTTAAATATTCTATACATATATGCATTTGTCAAATCATTTGGTATTTTGAGATATTGTAAAAGAAACATCAATTTAGTTCCCTACATATTGATATTTAGTCCCTTGTGTAATTTCATATTTATCATATTGATAATTGTGAGTCATGACATAGTAAGAATTAAATACTTTAAATACTTGTGTAATTTCATATTTATCATATTAATAATTGTGAGTCATGACATAGTAAGAATTAAATATTTTTAAAGCATGTTGATAGTTGTGAGAAATTTTAATTTTATTTGTGTCTTTCATATACGAGTAGATTTTGTATCATTGTAAAAATCACAACATGGTATGAATAATCATGAAAACATTTCATATATGAGTAGATTTTGTATCATTGTAAAGAATCGACATAGTAAGAATTAAATATTTTTAAAGCATGTTGATAGTTGTGAGAAATTTTAACTTTTATTTGTGTCTTTCATATATGAGTAGATTTTGTATCATTGTAAAAATCACAACATGGTACGAATCATCATGAAAACATTTCATATATGAGTAGATTTTGTATCGTTGTAAAGAATCATCATGTAATCATTTCATATATGAGTAGATTTTGTATCATTGTAAAAATCACATTGTACGAATCATAATGAAAACATTTGACATGTAGACTTGTACACTTAGTGATATAGATATCTCTACTATACGTATATGAAAGATGTGCACTTGCTTTTAGAAGCACAAAGATACAGCATAATAAGAATTATGAAAACATTTGACATGTAAAATTAGTGAGCGGTAAAGATATTTCTATATGTATATGAAGATATGCACTTGCCTTTGGAAGAACATAATAAGAATCATGAAAACATTTGACATGTAGACTTAGTGAGAGGTAAAGATATTGTATATTAAGGATACGCACTTGCATTTGGAAGAGCCTGTGAAACATTTTAAGCAATCACAAAATCTTTTCTTGCATTTATTGTAGATATTTTGTCTAGAATTAATATTAATAAATGGGCACTGATCACAATGACATGTTTATGTTGATGTATAATGCAATTTATGTATTTGCTTGAGATATGCAATCAAAAAAAGTTGCAACATCTAAAATTTTATGATAGCATTTCGTACATTTCTTTGGTCATGAAAATCTGTCGTAAAAATTTTAAAGTTAATATACCTTTCACTTACGGCAAACAATATGCACCCTACAACAAAGGAATTAATGTTGTCTTTGTTGGGATACATACCATCTGATTTGAAATATATTGAGATCAAACAATATATATCTCAACCTATACAACATTAATTGATTTACTATGAGATGTGTATTATTAGCCTTCACCTACTTTCAAATACTACAGTTTTACTTTCAAATACTACAGTTTTATTGGCAACAAGAGATTAATAGCCAAATTGACTCTTCGTTTTATTATATATATATAGCTTCTAAGAAACTAAACTCTGTTGCTCTATTTTTATTCAAAAGTGGCCACATTTTTGGATATGAATAGGAAGCATTGTGATCAAAACATTGGCATCTTCAATTTTGAAGATGGTTATTTGGTTACATATGAGGATGATGGATCTTTACGTGCGATATGCCTTATACTTAAAAACAACAAAACTATTAAATAAATTTTATTAGAGGAACTAAATTGATTTGATGAATCTTTACGTGCTATATGCCTTGTACTTAAAAACAGCAAAACTATCAAATAAAATGGTTCTTTGATTACATATGAAGATGATGGATCTTTACGTGTTATATGCCTTATACTTAAAAACAGCAAAACTATTAAATAAATTTTATTAAAGGAACTAAATTGATTTGATGGATCTTTACATGCTATATGCCTTGTACTTAAAAACAGCAAAACTATCAAATAAAATGGTTCTTTGATTACATATGAAGATGATGGATCTTTACATGTTATATGCCTTATTCTTAAAAACAGCAAAACTATTAAATAAATTTTATTAGAGGAACTAAATTGATTTGATGGATCTTTACGTGCTATATGCCTTGTACTTTAAAACAGCAAAACTATCAAATAAATTTTATTAGAGGAACTGAATTGATTTGAAGACTATCATTTTGCAATGTTTTTGTTCAAATCTACTAGTTCCAAATTACATTCTACCATATCATACATCACATTTTAACAAAATTGATTTGAAGACCATTATTTTGCAATGCTTTTGTTCAAATCTACTAGTTCCAAATTACATTCTACCATATCATACATCACATTTTAACGACATATATTTGCACCATCAAGGATACTTACTAGTAGATATCTTACATTATTATACTTTTAACTACCAATATGTAGTTGTAACTACCATTTTTTACTTATCGAGAGTACATTGACAACAGCCTGTCATTTTTGAAATCATTCTACTTCCCTAAATTTTAAGAACATGACGCCATTTTCGAAGTCAAGGTGTGTGGGTGCAAGATGGGTGCTCGGTACAATAGAGGTGCATGGTGCATATTCTATATATTTTGAAGATGCAATCTAAACATGTTAGATTTGGATCTTTTCCAATCATTTTTTCTCAAAATCCAGCTAAAATTTAAAGAAATTGTTGGAATCGTAAATCTAATTGTTGAGATTGCATAAACCAGGTGCAATAGGAGTGTTTTAGGACACTGAATCCATTTTTACAATAAAAAAAATGCAAATTCAGCAATGAAAAATTGCAATTTCAGCCATTCAGCCATTCTTTTATAGTCGGATTCCAGGGATGATTACCTCATAGAACATTTAACATTTAACCTTTACCATTTGGACTTCTCCTATTTTGAAACCCCGCCGACAAAATTCCAAGGCACATAAATACCCCATATGTGAAAAAATTAATAACTAAAATTTATATAAAACAATAAAAAGTTGAAGCAAAAAACCCTATAATCTGAATTATAAAACTGAATTTTATATCATCCAACATTAGCCCTGTGCGATTTATATGGCTCTATCAAAACTCAGATAAAGAGTACACCGTTATGGACAGTATGAAGCAAAAGTTAGTAGTGTGCGGTCTATATTTTTGACACTATATGAATCTTGAGAAAAGTTATTAGCTATGCAGTCTATATTTCGGCACTAGGAACACAAGGATCTTTACAACAGAGATCCAAGCGATAAAAGGACAAGCCTGACCGTTGGCATGAAATACACAAGGTCAAACTTTTCACATAACCCACTGGACAGATTCATATCACAAATTACAAGTCATGGAAATGCAAATCAAACCTTAAATTATATCACTGGGCATGGAGAATGCTTATGAGACCTTGACGATGACAATATTGGACATGGGATTAGTTCATACAACCAAAGTTTTAGATTCTTTTGACGGGGCATCCCTTTAGTGTCGTGAAGGATGCCTTCCCACACCCAGTGGAACGCATCCCCGGAACGACGAGACACACTTGGATACATGTCTGCCAAGTCTAAGGACGCGTCCCTTGGCAACACACATAACTAGTTACCAAAATGCCAGAAAACAATAGCAACTTTGCCCAAACTTAGACAACTGTATTATACCATCTTTTAGCATTGCTTTCAGTTTTAGAGACAACCCAATCCCACATATCCTTCTATCAACATTAATTCCAATGGGATTCCTTACGTGCAGACAATGGCACCTTCCATTAGTAGTTTCCGCTTCCCGAACAGAGGCTCGCCCAAGTATCCAATTTGCTTATCTTATGCCCACTAACTTTAGCACCCTAGCACACAAGACATCTAAAAATTCAAGTCCCTGTACGAAATGCTAAGATTACTCAGGACACAAAGCAGGGATTATTTTCAAAATGAACATTCGGTATTTCTTGGACATTTAGTAGATTGGTTCTCCGCCTGTAGAAGGTAACCAAGTGCATTCACTGAGATTACATAAACATAAAGAAAGGGCACCAACAGGAAACTCTGTCAAATAGATCTCCATAGCTACATAGATTCAGAGAGTTGATCAGTAAGTAACATGTACTCTAATCGAAGCTCATGAAAGAGATAACATTTATGCAACAACCGAACTAAGAAGGCATGTCCAGAATAAAGTCCAACTCAACTGCCTCATCAAAGTACATTTTTAAGAAGAGTTGTTTTTGGTTAGGTTTTTTGGCCCATTGAATAGCTTCGCACGCAGAAATAATATTGTCGAGGATGAACTTTCCCTTCATTGAGCCTGGTTTAGCTTTGGCATTAACTAGTCTGGCCCGAACTCACTATAACTATATAAACGACATTTGGTAACTCAATCAGTCTCCATGCTCCAAACACGTCCCTTCTTGACCCTTTAGCCATCCATATGAATTACCCAGTATCAGTTTGACCCCCACATTTTCAGTTGCAAGAGCCTSTTTCCCACCTCTAAAGAAAAGCTATCTTTAGCTTTATAGAACTCCCCTAGARGCCCATCTTCACTCGGTGATTATCAAGCTTTCATSGGCCAAATACCTGCTTTTACTTCATCGATAATCAACAAACAAGGAAAGGACTTGGCTTTCCAGTTGGAAACGATGGCTCSACCATCAATCCACATTGTTCTTGGGCATTCACAAGAAAAGGGCCGAATGCAAAAGCCAGATGGAAAAGCAATCTGTCCCATAGGCTATTTTTAGCCTCGTGGACGTTAAAAATACTTTCTTTCTTTCTTTCAAACTTTCTACAGAAATAGAAGATAAGGAAAAAATTATTTCGAAATGATCATAAAAACCTCTCTAAGTTCCTTAGGACCTTAAGTAACATACGAGGGGACCTTGTCCGGGGTCTCATACTTTAATTTGGCATCTAAGGTGTGACATTAAAATTAGAATATTATTAACAACACTACCATGCTTAAATTAAATGTAGTTAGAACATTGTGTCATAGTCAAAAAAGAATCATAATTAATTTGGCATCTAAGGTCTGCTATTAAAATTAGATTATTATTATTATTATCATTAGAAATGTAGTTAGAACATTGTGTCATAGTCAAAAAAGAATCATAATTAATTTGGCATGTAAGGCACGAGGTTAAAATTAGATTATTATTATTATTATATTATTAACACTAACATCCTTTTGGCATCTAAGGCACAAGGTTAAAATTAGATTATTATTATTATTATTATATTATTAACACTACCATACCTTAAATAACATTCTGTCATAGTCAAAGAAGAATCATAATTACAAAGCTTGGTTTGGCAAAAAAAACTCAGCAACGCCAAAGAGTAAGAGTTTAACTACTCAACAAAAACTTGGATAATACAAAAAATATTAAAAATACGATCATTTCATTGGGACAAACACAGCTGATCACTGAGTACTCATAAGTCAAACTCACTTCCAACAATTAAGACTCGCGGGCAGTGAGTTTGACTCGTCACCGAATTAACTTGGCCCGAGATGGGTGTGACCTACAAATCTGGGTCAAACCCGGCAACTTTTGTAATACAGAAGAATGTTGAAGGTCCATCACCCTAAAGATTTAACTAGTTTAAATATTTAAATAGTAGTATCAACAATTTTGTAAATAGGGAAACCTTGAAGTTCCAAATGATGGCAAACTTCTTTCTGCATCGGAAATTCGTTGATCTTTAGAGTTCGGTTAAGATAAATTTTAAATCCCATTAAAAAGTTTCCATGATAGTTTGTCATGATTTTTCAAGAGTGTTAAAGCAATAGTGTTATAGACATTTCATATTCTACCAGGCTTGCTTACCTGCTTCAATACCAAGCTCTTGAACAGCCCTTGGTGCAAGGGCCATTCCTCAGACCAGCCGAGCTAAAAACGTGTCCTCTGCATCTACTGTCCAGAGGAAATGAACCGTGTGCACATAGCATGGACTTAAAATTAAAACGACTAAAGGAACCTGTCTTTTGCTGGAAGGGCAACTTTTGATTCTTCAAGATGATGGTATTCCCATCCAACACAGATCATTTGCCAACTTCCATTGGGCATTAAAAATCAACAGATTCAGAAAACTACATTATTCTTGAAAAATTGGCGATGGTTAACAAAACCATAATTTGCCAAAGATCTACAGTGTCTAGAAGATTAAGAGCATACCTGTTGTGGGCGCTATAATTCAGCATCCCAGACTTAATCTACCAGATATCAAATCTCGACTTCCAAACAGCAGCAGTAATGATCTAACTCGGGTGATTTCATAAAAAATGAACAGGTTGTTTAACACCTAAGCAGTACCAAACAGTTGACCTTAAAAGGGGGTTTAGTTGTCAAACCATATATCTTATCAGCCTTGCAAAAGTAAAGCAACCATCCTGTAAATGTCAACTCTCCAGCTTTTCCTGTCAGAAAAGTATTCTCAACGTGAAGTAAAAACCCTTGTTAATTTGACATCACAAGCAGACAATTACAAAATGACCAAGAGTGCTATCTTGTTTGCAATCTCACACTGTTTTTGAGCAGTAATTTTCTTTTGAGTACTTTTTTGCTGATCAAACTAACTCCTCATCGGCCAACAATATAAGATTAAATTGACCCAGATTCACTTTAAAAGATTACGACTTAGATGCAGCAGCATTTGATCTTTTGTGAACACCTTCAGGCTTCAAGAAATTAGCATGCTTATATAAAACATATATCCATAGACGCCACATTTATGTCTATAATGACTAACCAGATTCAGCTCTTACTACTTTACATTACAAGTACATTGAAACTAAGCATAGTTTAATAGGCCATACATTTTCCAGAGACATATTCTTTTAAGATTTCAGCTGCCTTTTATACATTCACAGACACCCAAAACATTGTTACCTTAGCAACCACAAAATTTACATACATTCGTATCCATTTATAATTTCAACAGTGCAAAGTTCTGCGACGATGTAATCTTTTTGCATCTCTACAATGGACGCTTCCACAGTGACATTGAAATGCTTTGATAGGATGATCACAGTCGTCAAAGTCAATTCCATAATCCTGCAATTACATAAGATACAAAAGCTGAAACTTTACTTCTACCAAACATAAAAGCAATAGACATTTCTAACCTAAAACCAGGTGCAGCTTAGAAGTCACAATACTGGAACCAATAATTCTATATGAAACTTGGAAGACACTCTAAGAAAATGCTGCAAATGTTCAATACAAGTATTGGACCATATAATAATAATGGAAGAAATTCAAATGTGATCCAATTGTTTCGTCTTCAAAGCCATCAAGCTGCATGTAAAATGGCCAGAGATTAGAAAAAGGATTTAAGCTATACATGTATATTGACCTAAGGCAAGAACCATATAGCCAAACAGTGAATGCATAATGGAGGCAAAACTGAAGTTCATTCAATAGTAAAACAATAGATTCATTAGTAAAACACTAGAAGCAACTGCTACTCAGACAATCTGTCTCAGAACGAGAAAAGTCAGCCTACAGATTGACCTCAGATAGGTTTGCTTCAAGCACAGAGGTATGCCTCAAGACAAACAGGTCAGATTTATTCTAGAAGTCTAATGTAAGCAAAGCGCATACCAGTGAATGAAGATCAATTATGGTGCATTAACTGCACAAAAAGAAGCACTTGTACTAAAGGTAGTTTCAAACTTGGAAAAGGGTAAGATATTTAGTTGTTGGATAGGGAAGAAGTGTTGGATAAGAACGATGACGAGGGACAAAAGCAGAAATCTTCATGAGGAAGAAATAGGCAAATCCATGATATGGAACAAGACAAAATGCTTCGAGAAGTACAACAGTTGCAAAGGCAGTGATGAATCTATTTAAGGCTCCATCCAATCTGTTTATTTGTAATTATCATAATTGATAAGACAAAAGAGAAAGCATGTGATTCTTTTCCAAATTCTTGTCTGAGTTAAGCCGAGTTGAACTTTCAATGTGAGTGTTCCTGTTTTCTCATTAAAAATACATTATTATCTTTATTAAATCAAAAGGTATTTACTAGACCAAAACCAGAAAGTCAATACATTAGTGATCAAATTCAGTATCAGAGTCTAGTTACAATACTAGGGAAATATGCAAAACCATGTGAMGAAAATCAATGGTCTGGGAAAGATATCAACACTCAATTACACAAGACATTAGTAACATCGCTAGACAAAAAACTTTGGAGCCTGAATAAACAGATTATAAAATACAAAAAACAATTSATGCAAAAGCAACATTATCTGAACATGGAGGGAATTCACCCTAGAGAGTGAAGAGTCGAAGACATTGAAGGGGGGATTCAACATCTCAAACAGAACTTTTCATATTTGCAAACTTCTGTAGGAAAAGATAATAAAATAAACCAAAGGCCCAATTAAAAATGGCCGATGTGAGAATGGTGCATTCTCCACCAATTAGGGGTGCCAAGTTCAGGTATAAATTCCATAGAGTCAACCAATAATGAGGCAATATGTCAATTGTCAACCATTTAATGGTAAATTTGATATAGAAAAGTTGGGCAATTTGCTGAAAGAACTAGACTTACACTTTTTATTTGACATTAAAGCTTCCTTCGATTATTAATAGAACAATATTTACATCACTTCAATACAAAATGGTGGGCTGCACAAGTGGCTGCCACTAGCACTAGCAAACAGAAACAAAACTCAAAAACTGGGCTGGCTTCGGCCAAAAAGCCTGATAGCAAATAACCACAAGTATCAAAAATAAACATGTCCAAGTTGCTAAAGGCCTCAAACCTTATACGTAAAACACTAAACAAGAATCCCACATCAAGAGGGGGATCATCATGATCATTTAGGGCAGGGCCCCAACAAGACGTGGCAAGAGGATCTTCAGCAGAGAACTCCCAACCATCACCAACCTCGGGAGGCTTCGAATCCTCTAAGATAGCAAGGGCCAGGATGAGACACTGCCTGCCTTGTGTGGCAAGGGCAGGGGGGCATGCTATGCTTCCACTCCGGCCTCTCTTGAACCAATCTACCAGCCCAGTGTTAGCAGCTCCACTGTGACTAGATCGATGCAGGTCAGGAGGGGCCAGGGGGCTCCCAACTCAGTGCATGGAACCTCCCCCCAAAACTCCAAAAGCTACTGCAGGTGGTCCATTTTCATCCTTATTTTTTGAGTCTGTACAATAATCTGCACACCCAAACTAGCACATATTACTGCATTGTCATACCAAGAGGAGGTCCAAGAGAGCTCATGCTTCTTAAATAATGTTACATAATTTATCTTCTTCCGTAACCACAAGTACCAAAATAAGCATATCCAAGGTGCCATGAGGCCTCATGCCAGATACATAAAACACCAAACAAGAAACCCCGCATCATGAGGGGGATCATCATGGTTGTTCAAGGTAGGACCCAACCAATCATAGCAGGAGGATCTTGAGTGGAGGGGTCCCAACCATCACCAACCTCAAGAGGGATTTGGATCCTTCAAAATAGCAAGAGCTGTGGTCGAAAATCGCTTCCCTGAGTGAAAAAGTGGGGAGACATGTTGCAACCCCACTGCAGCCTCTCTCAAACCAATCTACCAGCCCTGTGTTGGCCACCCGCTATGACTAGGCTGATGCAGGTTGGAAGGGACCAGGTGGCACCCAACTCAATGCATGGCACCTCCCCCTAGAACTCCAAAAGTTGTTGCAAGTGGTCCATTTCCATCCTTTTTTTCAAGTCCATACAATAATCTACAAGCCCATACTAGCACATATTAGTGCATTGTCATACCAGGAGAAGGTACAAGAGGACTCGTGCTTGTTAAATAAAACATCATTTCTCTTCTTCCATATGAAATAAAGCATTTCAACTACACAAGCATCTAGCAAAACTTGAATTCAATATCCCATGGTAACCTATCCCCCAAGAGAGCAGATTGTTAATATTATGGTAGCTTCGGGAGGTATGAACCTCTATTATGACCTATGACGAGATTAGAATATTCCGGAAGGAAGCAAAGAAGTGAAGGAAACCCTAGACAAGTTGTCGGCTGCAGAAATATATTTAATATGAATTTATTAGTACCCAGGAGGAGAAGTCAGCCCCGGTAAGGCTACCCAGACTACTATAAATACAGGGCACCAGTTCTCATTATTCACATCTCAACAGTTGCAGAGAGATCTAGATCTGCGCAGGTGCAGTGGCAGTTTTGTGCGCAAGTCTCTGGGAAAGTGTGCGCCAGCTTCTGAGAGGGAATATCTGATCAGCTTGGTTTCTATTCTTGCTTGGTGCATTAGCCTCTCTTGGCTATTGGATTGCTACTAGGATTCTCTTCTCTGTCAAGGTCAAGGTGCTCGGAGGGTGGCTTCGGCCTATGGTTGGGTGACAAGGGTATCGTCAATGGTAAAACAAGCACAATCTTCTATATTCTAACACAGATTTCCATAAAATCAATGTTGCACAGTATGACTAGCAAAGGGACTCTGCCCATGCCCACAGAGACTTGGTCAAAGGACAGAACCAGAAGAGATGCCTAAGGGTTTCGGTTCACCCACACTAGGGGGAATCACATATTAGGAATACTGTAAAATCGACTAGATCACTTAATGAAAAAACCCTAGATAGGGTTGAGCCACATCACTAAGCACAAAAGGGAGATAGACACCATAACACAATATTATATTATGACAATACTTTAGACGATTACAATGGGATTCACCTCTCTTATATATTTTTTGAGAGGATATCGCACAACCTATAGGTTGGAAAAAACCCAACGCAATCCATGAGATGGTTATCACTGTGGGAGAGTCTGCCCACTGTCACTTTAGATAAACCCTCCCCTCACTTTAGTAAAGGAAAAATCCAACACAAGGGGAGAATCTCGGGTGACCCTAGGGGAAAATGACATGGAAAGTGAGGTTATGGAAGTGATACCCTTATAGGTCAAGTTGTGGAGAGATGGAAAGCTTGGGATGAAGTCTTGTTGATGAGGGAAGGTTGCCAAAAAGTAGTGTACCTACAGAAGATTGTTGTACCTTCCTAAGACACAAGAAAAGACAAGTATACAAGCCAAGATATCCAATGGAAAAGCAAGTGAAGCTTGCTGTCCTATATAGGAGCAGTAAACAATGATAAAATTGAGCAAGTAAATGATAATCAAAGCTGCTAAATGAGTCACTAAAAGTCTAGTTAAATATGCAAGAGATAAGCTAGCAATGACTAGTATAACTCAAGTGAGATAGAGCAAGACTTTAGCAACAATATAGGGCTGTTCAAAGATGTTATTGCAGAGATATGATAACAGCCTTATGGCTGTAGCAAAATATTGCTACAGCAAAAAATTCCAACCACCAAAAATTACAAGTAAACAACCCAAAAGATGCTAAATGACAAGTAGATTATTATGGCAGCTTTCTAGCAAATTCTGACGGTTTAAAAGAGAGCAAAAGTAGAAGTTTAAAAGCAATTTKCTGCAGCCCTAATGGCTGTAGCTTTAATGTTATAACAACAGTAAGATATCCTTGGCTAAAGAGGATGCCCTAGTGGCTCAAGCAAGCTAGTAGAGCATAGAATTGATTCCACTTCAAACAATTTGAAAATCTCRTAAAATCACGTTAYCCAATGCAAACAATTYATTTCTCCAATGCAAATTTCAGATTAGTGCCTTTAATATTTGGGTAAATGGAGTTTTGGATGTGTGAGTTAGATCCACAATATCACTAGGGGTGTARGCCCTTTAACTCCCTAGGGCATGCAAATAAAACTACAGTAAATCTAGGAGGGTGTACACCCGTGTACTCCTCCTAGCAACCTTGCCAAAAATGGCTTATCAACTCGCAATGAAATGAAGCTTGATGGAAAGTGTTTCAACCACTTATACTCCTCCTAGGGTTTCAACCAATAACACTATGAAACAAGCAAGAACAACTAACAAATTCCAGATTTTTCTTACCAATTCCAAGAGAGATGTGAGATAAAACCCTAGTTCACCAAACTATATCCATCCATAAGCAAGAGAAGAAGCCTCCAAGAGGTGTGCACCACCTTAGCTCCACAATATACCAAGAGAAATCACCAAAAAAACATTTGCACAAGAGAGAGATATCCAAATTTCCCAAAGAGGGTGCAAATTTCAGTCAAGTATCCTTCTCCAAAATGGGAGAGTTATGATAAAAATGAAATAGAAATCATCCTTATTTATACAAATCCTCTAAAAAGTATGTCCACTTAAGTTAAGGTAAACCACA
>JASDQU010235603.1:0-17082 GCA_032191745.1 Picea mariana
TAAGTACAGCAAAAGTACTCGGAGTAATACATGAGGGTTGTTGTTCCTTTAAACAAAGTTAAACCTGGGCGTTCGTGTGGGAGTCCTCTTGTCATGCGCCTTCCTTAGCGGTGGCAGTCACTGGTGGGGCGCTTGCGCCTTCTTGCGTGATCATTGTGGTTGCATCTAGTTAGTCATTGGGTGGCGACGTAGAGTCAAGTGCGTCGGTTTCCCTTTCCACACGCACACGCACACCTTACCAAAAAAAAAATAAAAACAAAAAAAAATTTACACCTATTACAAAGTCGTTGTCGTAACAAGGAGGTTGTTACAATGTATGACATGGTATAATACATATTTTCTCTTGTTGTTAGCTACCATATGAAAGAGAGAATCATATTTTAGTTATTCCTTTGAAACTTATCATGTGAATGATTGTGAACATTCATATAATAGACTAGTCTTAAGTCTATTATGGTAATATTAATATTAATATCAAAATTGCAGTCCAAAATAATTTTTTTTTTTTTTTAAATAAATTTGGGTCATCGCCTATGCGACGACAACTTCTATTGATGCCATGGTTTTTCTATATAAACAACAAAAAGTTGTTGTCGCCTATGCAACGAAAAATTCTATTGATGCCACGGTTTTGCTATATAAACAACAAAAAGTTGTCGTCGCCTGTACCACGACAACTTCTATTGATGCGACAATTTTGCTATATAAACAACAAAAAGTTGTCGTCGCCTATGCGATGACAAATTCTATTGATGCCACATTTTTCCTATATAAACAACAAAAAATTGTCGTCGCTTGGGCGATGACAACTTCTATTGATGCGACTGTTTTGCTATATAAACAACAAAAAGTTTTTGTTGCATGTCCGACGACAACTTCTATTGATGCGACGGTTTTGCTATATAAACAACGAAAAGTTGTCATCGCCTATGCGATGACAACTTCTATTGATGCCACGATTTTGCTATAAAAGTTGTTGTCACAATTTAGACGAAATGTTGGTTTCACATTGTTTGCCTGTATTGTCGCTTTTGCGACATTTGTTCAAGTTCGTCGCAAATGTCACGTCACATAAAATGACGTTTCAGATACTCTAGATTCGTCGCCATATCAACAACATAACGTCTCAATAGCATCGAAACAATCGTCGCAAAATGACCCAAATATGCCAGTGCTTTCCGCAAAAAATGTTAGTCCATGATATATCAACAATCTGTCCAACTTGGACCATTCTCCACAAGGAGACTGTCAGAATATCAGTACACTGAATATCCACAATGAAATAATATCAACACTCCCTCTCAACCAAAGGAGTAATATCCATAATCTCTATCTTCTCCCTGAAGTATACAAACTTCCCTTTGGACGAGGGATTCGTTAGAATATCTTCTATCTTCTCATCGGTGGAGATGTACTAGAAATTCACTGCTCCCTTTTGTACCATGTCACGAATGTAGTTGATATCCATAAGAATTAAGCTATCTCATCCTACAATGGGTGTCCATTCCCTTGGATTTGATCAAGCTAAGTCATCTAGGACCATATTTGACATATAGAGGTTTCCTCATGAAACCAATGTCTAAGACATATCGAGGTTCCCTCATGGAACCAATGTATTACAAGACATGTTGAGGTTTCCTCGTGAAACCAATGTCTTAGTTTATTCATATAACCATATGAGGCATGTCAATATGACGTCTGCATTCCCTCCTACTATTCCATACATGACCCTCCGGGGAGAATGTCTCATGATGCTGCCTCAAACATCTCTAGGACACATCGAGATTCCCTCATGGAACCAATGTCCCGCAAGACATATCAAGGTTTCCTCGTGAAACCAATGTCTTGGTTCCTTCATCTGACCATCTACGGAATGTCAAGATGAAGTATACATTTCTGCCTACTAGTCCATACAGGACCCTCCTAGGAGAATGTCTCATGATGCTACGTCAAATATCTCTAAGACACATTGAGGTTCACTCATTGAACCAATGTCCCCCAAGACATATTGAGGTTTCCTTACAAAACCAATGTCTTGGTTCCTTCATCTGACCATCTGAGGCACGTCATGATCAAGTATACATTCCCCCATACTAGTCCACATAGGATCCTCCGGGGAGAACGTCTCATGATGTTTCCTCAAACATCTTGAGGAAACATCAAGGTTCCCTCATGGAACCAATGTCCCCCAAGACATATCGAGGTTTCCTCCTGAAACCAATGTCTTGGTTCCTTCATCTAACCATCCGAAGCACGTCAGGATGAATTCTACCTTCCCCCCTACTAGTCCACACAGGACCCTCCGGAAAGAATGTCTATTGATTTTTCCTCAAACATATCTAAGACACATCGAGGTCCCCTCATGGAACCAATGTCCCCCAATACATATCTAGGTTTCCTCATGAAACCAATGCCTTGGTTCCTTCAGCGGACCATATGAGGCATGTTAGGATGAATTCAACATTCCCCTCTACTATTCAACACAGGACCCTCTGGGAAGAATGTCTCATGATGTTTCCTCAAACATCAGCACATTAACACAAGATTCATGTGATCTCGACTACAGAGGTTTTTGTCACTGCATCTCATGTCCATCTTGATCACTCCTCACCAAATACACATGTTGATCTAGAACATCAACAACTTGAGCATTAAATCCAATTTTCTCTAACATATGTTGAACAAAACCAAACATGATGATCTCTAATTCATGACAATAATCCTTGTGCATTAAACATGGCAACAAGTAGCTTAGGAGGGACAACAATATATTCTCTCACGATAGTTCTTTCCAAAAACCTTTTTTGAAACTCCACGCTTTTTGTTGTGAATTTATGTGAAATCATGGCATGTTCTATGAAGTTGTGAAACAACATCCTCCATTCCTGTGGTGGCCTGTAACAGGACACCTCCACCATGTAGATATGTTTCAACAAAAAAAAAATCATAAATCAATATGCTCGCCATGGCACAAATTAGTGACAAAACCCATACGATATCATCAATAACTGACATCCACAAATAGATCCCCTCGTCAGAAAATAAATGTTTTTCATCTTTATGCTATTAAACTTCAGCGCGACCAAAGGGAAAATCCACTTCATTCTCCTTGAAAACCCTTTCAACCGGACACCTTTGTATGATCGATCTCCCTTTCACGTAGCAAAAATTAACACTACACGGAAAACGCAAGGGTTGTAGCAACAATTGCATTCTCCAGAAACTTGCTCCCCCTAGTTTCCATTCCTCTCACCATGGTTTCCATTATTCCAGCTGAGGGAAGTCACTAAGAAGGCAAGAGACATTTTTATTTACTTTGAATGGGAACTGTTTAACTTTGATGCACTTTTTGTCATTCATTCCATTGATGGCAGCCACCACTGATCTCTTTTTCTTTGGAGTTTTCCCTCATGCGGGTATTCCTCTTGCATTTATCCACATATATATGGTATTATTCACTTACTGTAGCATATCACTTGCACATATCCACCTCTTTTCAAGATCCCAGTACAATTATAACTTGAACCACTACGATTTAAACTCCTTCAACTCCAAATGACTCCAAAACATAGAATGAAGGTTCCTTTTCAAACCAAAGGGTGGCTCCTTCACTTTGGAAATTTCAACACAAGATACAACAACAACAACACTCTATTTACAAAATTTATTTTATGGTATACATATCAGTAGGACTCAAACCTATCATTCCAAGCTTAGTTTGGGTGCCAACATCTTGGTCGTGATCCCTTTCTCTAGCGGCTTCATCTTTGCCTCACATCCCTGCATCTGCAGGTTCTAGATCTCGATCTCACATATTTATATAGAATCACACAATTCCATAACAGAAGTGACTCCTCTCTCGGGATCCTGGGCCCTCCCACAAGGGAGTGAGGCCCAAACCCATGCTATGATACCATGTTGATTTTTTTCTATATGAGATAATATGAGATGATATATGATCAATGTATTATTACAATGATGAGTGTTCCATATATAGAGAACGTATGGTGACCATCCATGAAAGGATGTGTCCCTTGGATAATAAATAACTACTTATTTATTATATGTGTTTATACCTTGTATTATATATATATATATGTGTGTGTGTGTGTGTGTGTGTGTGTGTGTGGAAGAATGTCTTCCCGATGTTGTCCAAACATAAACATGAACAACTAATTGTCTATGTATTTGCAGCATTGTTTCTATCACTTATCATTACCCTACATGAATTATTTCTAATTCTTATGGTGTTATCTCTCACTATACTCACTCTTTTATTTTTTCCCTGGGGATAGGTTATAATTAGTTATATTAGATTAGTATTAGGATTAATTAGAAGTTTTTCGGGGGGAGTCTGTTTTCTTTCCCCTTTTTATTCTTTTAATTATGAGTGGAAACGAGGCCCATATACTCGTATGAAACACTACACCAAACGAGAGTAGGTATAATTAGGGCCTACCATCAAGTGTTCTCCCTTACCTGCTTGATAGGTCATTTTGAATCGTCAACACTCTATAAGTGATACTTGTGATTCTTAGATACCGAAGCACCCATTTGCATGCTCTTTACCTAGGTTTTTCATGTGTGCACTTACAACACAAATTTCATCTGAAATACTTGAACATTCCATCGCAATCATCAATCTTCCTACTAGCATACCATACACAAGACATATAACCCTTTTCTTCGTTATTATCAGGTCATAAACTTTGAAGAAAACATACAATGGAAAGATAAAGGGATATTTACCGGTTTCAGAAAGTTCATGTTGAACCTCATAAGTGACAACCACAACTTACCATTTTTCCATCTCTATGTACTTTCGTTCCCAATATTTTTTTTTTGCTCCTGTATCCTGTATCTTAAAAGTTCTAACCAAGTGAGCCTTTAACATGGTAACCTCAACCATGCTTCACTTGCAACAAGCATATCATCAACATAACACCAAGATAATGAATATGTCATAAACACAATGATCATACTCACTTCTTAAGAACTTTGTCTCACCATGAAGGAATCACACATCTTGTACCATTTCCTGCTTGCACTTTAGGCCATACAATGACTTCTTGAGTTTGCAAACAAATATCCCTTTGTGATTCTAAACAACTTAGTATTGTTCCATGTACACATCTTTTCCAATGATGACTTTTGGGTAGTAGGATCCCACAATATGCATCCCTTAGCTCCATCACCATAACCAAAAAAGATGCACTTCCTTGACCGAATCTGGCGAAGCCAACAAAGTGAGCCTTCACATGGTCTTCACCTCTCACCTCCTGGCTAATTTCAATGCTTCATTACATGCAATAAATGGGCTCTAAAAAACCACAAGCTACTAAAAAAAATTTCCTGAAACCTAAAATCTTGAACTATTTCCCACCATGACTAAAAACAACCAAACTTCCCTCAAAGATAGGGTATTCAGGAATACCATATGCTCTCCCCTTATCACCTAGGTCATCTAGAATTTTATCGGTGACATTTCAAACTTGGGGTATGCATGCGGCCTAACCAGGTCTTATAGTTGTATGCCCATTTACATGTAAGAACTCCACCTTGAACCATGCATTTGAAACCTCTGACCACTAGTCTGCATTTCTTCTACTATTTTGCACTATCACTGGCTTGTCGAGCTTCTTCACATGCATTCACCATGTCCCAGAATATGTGCATGTAAGATTTGAATAGCTCATCACAATAGTCTTCCCAATACTATTTCCACCTCATGGATCATCCATTTTTTATAGAAATCTTCTGATGCACAACTCTAATGATTACATGAGGTATTCAAGTGTCTTGCAAAACCTAAAATTGCATACAATCATGAATTGCACCAGAAAATATGCAAAGAATTCAGTTGCTTTTAAGGCCATTTTTGTCCTCTCTAGCCACAATGGAACTTATTACAACCTGCGAGAGTTAACATGGAAACTCTTTTAGTAGAAAATTTGGTTCCAAGCCCATGATCAATTAGTCTTTATCCTCTATGAAGATTCAGGCTGCCCCTTAAACTATCAACAACTAAGGTTGCGTAGAAATCTCTCGTGGTTACACTTCACCTATAGAAATCATGTTTCTTATTCTCCAGCCACGATTTCCATCATTACATTTCTCCTCTTCTCACACATATATTTCAAGTGGATCTTGATATAGCACAACCTTATATCCAGTGGTGAGATAAATGGATAAAGAATACATTGTTGCGTTGTTTCCCACAAATTATGTTCAACAACGACAAGCGACTAGCCATCTCGGCCACAGGAGTGACTGACAACCATTTACTCCTCTTATGAGTCTCCTTTACCGCAGCAATTTGTCTCCCTTTGAATTGAATCAGAACAATGAGATCAATTGTCGTCAGTACCTCCACTCTCAGTCCTCATGCACCATTTCCTGCCCTGCAAGGTTAGTCGTCCACAATGACATCAACAACTCTAGATTGAAAATCCAACCCTGCATCTACTCGAATTTGGTCCTCTTCCGTATTCCATTATGCACGGGACCATATTCTCAGATTCCAACTAGTGCCATTTTATCCATATTTTTGTGGGGGAAAACATCTGGTCACCACAACACATGTTGTCGAAAGCTCCTTGGCTCGCTTCGTGCATTCTCCCTCCAAAAGATATATCTCCATGGCCTCCACCACAAAAATATCTAGTATTCACACAAATCAAACTACCTTGCATAAAAACGATCTCTTATATGTGTGTGAGACAATAGAATATCCTTTGTGCACCTTCCACCTCTGGTTTGAATCCTCCTCTCTCACATGACCAACACTTTGATCTCATCTTTGATACCAATTCTTAGGAACTTGGCCTGCAAGCAATAGATTAATAAAAAAAGAAAGAGAAGAAGATAATCATCACACAACACAAACATGAAATGGGGAAATGATATTCTTATTGCTTATCAAATGGAGAAATGATTACAAATCTCATCGAAGAACCTCAAGGGGTTCAATATTTAAAACAAAAAAAAAAACTTTGTTTTCAGGTACATGGAAAGCCAAACACTTGAGAAACCGACCATAAACATAACTGCATGGGTATGCGTTGTCACAACCCAAAATTATGATGAAAGGAAAGGAAAGTCAATGCCAATGTGGATAAGTTATATGTACAACTCTATAGGACAACTAGTGTCTGTGCCCTATATTGAAGACAACATAGGTTTTCTAGTGCTTATTGTGTTACAAGTTGTGCTAAATAATAAGAGCAATGGAATGGTGAATCATTTTGTAAACATAATGGATAAATTTGTCATCATTTCCATGCATAGTGTAACATCCCTCTCTTGCACACACTGATCGGACTTATTCTTCAAGGAAACTTGCGTGCAAGTGATCCAATTCAGTATATGGTTGGTTGTTTTGATTCTGATTTTGAGATGTTATGGATCTGATGATATGTTATTTTTCTGTATTTATATCGACAGGTGCTATTGACTGGTTTCTCCTGAGTGTGAAAGACTTTGGACATTAGAGGATGTCGATGGCATCGATGGATCTCCTTGGAATCCGGATCGAGTAAGGGAGTGGAATGTTATGGTTTGATTTTTTTTATATTACAGATGTGACATGTGACTAGATATTATGATGTTGATGATTATGGCTGACATGATTCGTTGATGGATGCAGACTGACGATATCTTTCCAACCAGACTCACATTTGGAGTAAAGGGGTCATGCATGACAAACAGAGACATTGAGGGAGAGTTGTGGCAGCAGCCCTGCCACAGCCTACTAGCATTCCCACCGTGGCTCGAACTGTAGGTTAACGATTAACTAGTTCGAGATATCCACGATGTCGTGAGGGAAGATTGTGAAAGTCACTCATGGTGATTCTAAGGGGCGCGCAATAAGGCAGGGTCATTATTCCTTAGAGGCCCTTAGTCTCCCACAAGGTCACCTGACGGAGTATTGACTCCAGGTGTTTGACGTCTACCAAATCCAGTGAAGAGTTGAGTGGCACCCTTGGAGCACATAGTGCATCTTGAAGGGCACGTCGCGCCAGTAAAACCGGAATGTAGGAAAGTGTCACCCTTGGAGCACATAGTGCATCATGAAGGGCACATCATGATTTTAACTATGATAAGTTAATAAACCTAGTACCTAGAAAACTATGCCTCCTTAGGACCTGGTCATCCTTAAAATGAATGATGTGATGAGTTAAGTTTAATAACAAATTTTTCAATAAGAACTTTCGCCAAGCCTAGTGAATTTAAAAACTAGGTCTAAGTAGAACCTTTGAACAAAAAAAACTATTTAGACTTATAACAAGAAGGGGGTAAAGAAAATTCAACCATTAATAATTAAAGTAAAATTTTAATGGAGGATTAATTTATTAAAAGGGTAAATTGTTGTCTTTGTCTAAACTTGTTAATTCTAAACTTAGTTAAAAAGGGGAACTTAAAGAAAAAGGGGAACGTCTGACTTAGTCAGGAATCTAGCCTTTGGAAATTTCTATTTGTGAACTCAGCTAGGCTTTAAGTGAGGTGTAAGTCATTTAAGAATTGTAAGGGAATAAAGGGACACCAAGGATCATTTTAAGGAACGCTTTTAGGTGGGTGAGGGAAATAGGAAAATTTAATTAATTAATAAATTGATTTTCTGGTGAAACTAAGGGATCGGGTGACATGTGTACGAGGGAGGTTTATACTAATTAAATTTAATAAAATAATCTAATGAGGGTTTGGGAAACTAATCACTAAGAAAACTCTATAAAAAGGATGGTAGAGGAGGAGTATGGATCACGTCTGGTTTGCGTAAGGTTACATTGCCCGAATTTTATCTTGACTGAATTTCTCTTGTGGGAGTTGGGATACCCAGCACGGGTAATGAGTGGTAGCTCGACCATGTGAGGCGAGTCGGGAGATAGCATTCTATAGTATTGTGTGTGTGGCCCCTTTGTGGCTCGGGGGAAGAAGAGTACCCCTAGCATTGGCTGGGAGGTATCGGTGAGGTCTCAGCAGTTGGAAAGCAAGAGCGCGATGGAGCAAGAGCGCAGGACAGTAGCAATGGAACCTTCGCCTTCGCTCAAGGTACACACATTTAAATTTCGCAATTTTTATTTAGTTGATTGCATGGTGATTTAAATCTAGATGGTATGAATTTTGTGTTTCTCGCTCTGCGTTTGTGGTTAATGTATGCCATTATGGTTCACCCAAGAGAGACTATATCCATCTGCAGGTTCTGGTCTCTTTTGCATAAAGAGACCCCCATTTATTTAATTATCTATAGTCCAATTCTGGCAGCGCAGCCACCATTATCAATTCCAGTTTTGTCTACATGCTCTCTTATTCTGGTAGCGCAGTGATAGTTGCACCTGTTGAATTTTTGTCTGTTATCTCTGTGTACCCAAAACCTTGCTTGCAATTTTATAAACCATGTATGTGTTTTATAAACAATTGAATTGTGATTTTATAAACCCTGCCTGCATTTTATAAACGATTGAATTGCATTTTTATAAACCATGCATGTGTTGTTTTTATAATCCCTTAAATTTGAGATTTTATAAACCCTGCATGTGTTTTATAAACGTCTGTGTTGCGTTTTTATAAACCCGGTCTACGTTTTTATAATCCCTTGAATTGTATTTTTATATTCAATTATGGGATATCATGTGGAATCTATTCGTAATATTTTTATGGAGTGCCTTTCCCTCTTTGCCTTGCGTTTCTATCTATTTAGTCCATTGAAATCATTAAAAGTTGATTGATGAGATTTTGATTTAGGGATGAAACTTTAGGGATAAAAAGACAGATAACTTTACTCAACCATTTGATTGATTGACTATAAGAAAAAGTCAATATAAATATCATTAAAATGAACTGTCGTCTGTCACCGGATTCGATCCCTAGATCTATTTTCCACACCGTGAGCATGGTCCTCAAAGAACCCCAGTGTTCGCAATTACCACTTTGGATTATCATGATTATCCAGTGGGCAGATGAGGTGGACTTGTTACATTTCATCTCTATGGGAACGCGTTGGGAATGGGATTTTTGGGGCGCTCATTGAGAGCCACGTACTCTTTTTCAAGGTGCATTCAGCAGTGGCATATTCTTTGTTGAAGGTTCTTTTTCCTTATCATTCTAAATTAAAAAAAAAAAAAAAACCTAGAATAAAGTGATCGAATCTGGTTTATTAATTGGAGTTTTTAGCCATTAAAATGTTCAGTCTGTAGGTTGAATCTGTGGCATATGCTACATATGTCATCCCTCAGCCATAATTTCTAGGAACCCGATGTTCTTTACTCCTCCGACACACAAGTGGAATCGCAGGAGAACAATCAAAGCTCATGTAAAAGCCTGCATGGCATTAATATATTTCACCTGTTCCTGGGGCAAAAATTCAACCCATTTTAATGTTTTCATTTAATATAAGGATGTGAGATCATGCAATATAGTTAATGCCCACAAGGGACTAGAATCAAATGTAATTAACACACTGCCAAACCATCCTGTATAGTCGGTGAATGAAGATTTAATTTCTTTCTTGAGCTTTGTTAATTTGTTCGAACAAAATGCTTCTTCAACAAGCAGAGGGGTCAGGATGGAAGTGATCATTAATGGCGGTGGTAGTTCCTTTTTTTATTCTCTGAAATTTCTTAGCAATGGCAGCGCGGTTTCTTTTTTATCATGAATTTCCATTCTAACAACTGAAAATTTTAAGTAATTATCTAGTCCACAATTTCTTAGTGATTGGCAGTTGAAACTATTATCTATAATCAAATCGCATCTAAACTCTGCACGACGAAATTGAATTACAGTCAAATGATGGAATTTCATTATTATTTAAATTGAATTTCTGAGTAATGGAGTAATTTATGAGTAAACTTGTGTTAGGCAAATAATTGCCTTTTCCAGTTTCAATTCAATATGGATTGGAACCTCGCGCCAAGGATCATGCGACTGGCAGGTGGCAGGGTTTTTATTTTAATTTTTATTATTCATAACAGTAGGTTCATAAAAGTTTAATTATTAGTATTAACCGTAGATTCATAACAGTTTAATTATTATTATTAATAGTTAGATTCATAACAGTTTACTAATTATTATTAGTCATGACAGTAGATTCATAACAGTTTAATTATTATTATCAGCAGTTAGATTCATAACAGTCTAATTGTTATTATTACTCATAATAGTTAGATTCATAATAATTATTATTTTAATTATTATGGCAAGTCTAATCTTTATAAGTGCACTTCCTTGTGACTCTAATTATTGCAAGACTAACTGTTCAATATTATAATAAACCATGATCTAACATTCAGTTTTAAAATAACTTGTGCTTTACGGTTGTACAATCCTTATAATTATGTGATGTATAATGATGTATAACATGAACTCTTAATGATAAAATTTATGTACAAGGTTGTATTAAATCATCGAAGCAAGGATTATCATGAAGTCATAAGTTAATGGTGTATGATGAAAAAGTTCTAATGGAGAATAAACTCTATGATTGCATAGGCTAGAAGGATGTATTACAAGTTGTAGTTTTATTACTCGATTCTTATTTAAACTGCCAAGTTGAATAATTATAGTTATTATTTACATTGACATGATGTATGCATGATTAAATTAAAGACCCTGAAAGGTATATCTCTTCTCATGCCTAGGATTTTATTTTAATGATTGATTGATTAAATAGTGTGCCTGGAATTTAAATAGAATTGCACCTCAAGTTTGTTATTACTAGATAGAGTGTGTATTTCACCTCCCTTGCACACTTGTAAATTTAAGGTTGATTGAAGTAATGTCTGAATTTTTAGATTTATCTGGTTGTGTGTGGTGAAAGGCCACTAATGATCGGCCGTTGATTTTTTATTTGTGTGGCATGTGAAACGTTGAATAAATTATTTCTAATTCGCACTCACATTGAAGGTTCATGTTACTTGTGTCGTTGATGTTGGTTGCGTTGGGATGGTCTAAAGATTGTCCTTAGCTTAGTAGTATTTTTCTTTCTTGTGTTATGTGGGATGTAGACACCTCCTTGTTCCTCAGAACAATCACCAGCCTTGAGACCTTATATGGTCAAAATCGATGGGAACCTAGGCTTGAGCGTTGCTTATGTGTCCTGGAGGTCCTAACCTTGCAGGGCAGGACAGGCGGGTAGTCATTTTTACTTTTGTCTGATATATTTTCGTATGTTGCATCTAGCTGCATGATGTGCTAGTATGATAGGTCGTCATGTTGTATGTTGCCGAAATTGTGTGTGTTGTGTTCATCATCGAGTTGTGTTGATTGATTGTTTGTCGAGTTGCGTTGATTGATTGTTTGTCGTCGAGTTGCATTGATTGATTGTTTGTCTGATATCACTACGATTTCCATTGATTAGATACTTGATTATAAAATGTCACTAATTAAATTGATTTGTATTTGTGTAGGTAATCATGGTTAGGGGACGTCGCATAGGAATACGACGAGGTTCTAAGGGAGGGGGAACAATGCCCCCAATATCATCCACTCCTGAGGGGTCTAACCCCCAGGGAGAAGAACATGTTGTCGGGCAGGAACAGATAGTTGTGCGTGATGTGGTTGGACTAATGAGGTCCTTTCAGAGGATGTCTGAGGCACTGATCAGCCGTTTGGATAGAGATGAGGCCAGGGCGTCGGCACCTCTTAAGTGTCCACCACACGCCCCGGTCGATACTTGTAGCACTCACCCCAAACTCGAGAAGATCAAATTTCATGAGTTCTTTGGTGCCCCAGACGGTGCAACCACTGAGGCATGGTTGGAGAGTATGGCGATGTGATATGCACTTTGTGACTATACCTCCAACATGAAGATATTCATGGTGGTCTTTCAACTGAACGGGAGCACTTTTCTATCGTGGAAGACACTTTTGCCGCAATTGAGCATGGTCGTCGAAGACATGTCATGGGAACTGTTCGAGGAATGATTTCAGGAGAGGTATCTGTCTGAGGACTCCATTGAGCATCAACTCAAAGAGTTGAATGCTTTGCGATAGGGAGGTCGTACGGTGCCGAGTACAAGGCCCATTTCATGGAGTTGCTTCTGTATCCTCCACACCTGAATACCGAGAAACTTAAGGTCAACAAGTTTGTGTTTGGCCTTAATGTCAGCATTCGTGCAAAAGTGAGGATTTTGATGCCTCAAACCTTGCGCGATGTTGTTCAGAAGGACCTTATTGTAGTGGAGGAGCTTATCAGTAGGGGTCAGACTAGGACTCCAGCAAGACCAGCGGGACAGACATCGTCTGGTGCACAGTAGCATCAGACATCAGTTGGACACTCACCAGGATATTATGGCATCCCAAAAGGATCCAATTCACTACACCTCGGTGACCAACGCCTCAACATCAAACTCCTTATAGAGGACCATAGCAACAGTAGCAGTTTCGACCGTAGCAACAACAGTTTAGGCCAGTTCACCAGAACAAACCAGGTGTCCAGGTTGGTGGGCCGTCATCTTCTACATCAGGTACCAGGAGTATTGGACCAAATGAAGGTTGTTAGACATGTGGAGAGCCACATTACTAGTGTGCCTACCCAATTGAGAGGACCAGAGCATCTGGATCAGTCGGACCCACTACCGTGGGAGATTTGGGCAAGGCCCATTGGATTCATGCAATGGTGAATAGCCACCAAACAGAGCACCATTCAACTTTTCTTGAGACGTCAAGTACTGTCACTGACCAAACCCTTAGTATTTTGATAGATCCAGGTGCTACAGAGTGTTTTATTTCTGGTGCAGTGCTAAAAATAATTAAGGTAAAGGCAATCGAACATGATTAGTTTATCTTTGTAGAAATGGCTTCGACAGCCAAACTAAATGTTGGAGGGAAGGTTATGGACTGTATCCTTAACCTAGGAGAGTTTGTCACTAGGTCCAACCTGTACATCAAGATCTTAGGGTCTTATGACATCGTGATCAGTATGGACTGGTTGGAATCGCGTGAGGCAATACTCAACTGTAAGATGAAACGATTGGGCTTGGTTGATGATGAGGGCCAGAGACACATTATTGTTGGTAGGAACCAAGGAGTCTAACTAAGTTTTATCTCTTCCCTACATCTACGGAATAGCATGCGCAAGGGATGCTAGCTATATGTGATCCTTACGTTAAACGAAAAAGGTGTGGCAGAAGGATTAGAAAATCTTTCGATAGTACGAGATTTTGCGGATGTCTTCCCAGAGGAGTTACCAAGGTTTCCACCTGAGAGGGAGTTGGAATTCACCATCAAACTAAAACCAGGAGTTGAACCGATAGCAAGAACTCCTTATCAGATGTCGACCCTGGAGTTATAAGAGTTGAAAATGGAACTAAAGGGGTTCATGGATCTAGGAATTATACGTCCAAGTGTGTCACCATGGGGTGTGCCTGTGATTTTCGTATGGAAGAAGGATGGTTCGTCGAGACTCTACATTAACTATCGTCAACTGAACAAGGCAACGATCCAGAATCAATATCTCTTTCCAAGGATTGATGATGTGTTTGATCAGATGAAAGGCACGACGATGTTTTCAAAGATTGACTTGAGGTCAGGGTATCACCAGTTACGTATCAAGAAGGAAGACATCCCTAAAAATGCCTTTAAGATGAGGTTTGGACATTACGATTTATTGTTTTACCGTTTGGACTGAAGAATGCCCCGAGAATATTTATGAGCTTGATGAACGAGGTGTTTTGCGAATACTTGGACAAGTTCGTCCAAGCATTCATTGACGATATCGTGATTTACTCTCGGACAATGGAGGAGCATGATGAGCACTTGAAAATGGCAGTACAGTGTCTACGAGAGAAAAAATCATTTGGGAAGCTGTCAAAATGTTCATTTTATCAATTGAACATTCACTACTTAGGGCATGACATTTTTGGCAAAGGAATTGTTGTGGATCCAGCAAAGGTCGAGGCTATTATGGAATGGCCTGTATCGACGAATGTCCCAGAAGTGTGTAGCTTCATGGTTTTAGCAGGATACTATCAATGGTTCATCGAGGGTTTTTCGAAGATAGAAAATCTAATTACATAATTGCAGAAGAAGAACAAGAAGTTTGTTTGGACCGATAAATGTGCGAAAGCATTTCAGAGGCTAAAGAAGTTGTTGACGACAACGTCGATACTAAAGGTCCCTGACATGGACGAGGACTTCTTGGTATGCACTGACGCATCCAAGGAAGGATTAGGTAGAGTCTTGATGCAAGACAGTCGAGTGATCTCTTACATCTCGAGAAATTTAAGAAGGCATGAGGAGAACTATGCAACGTACGATTTGGAGTTGTTAGCCATTGTTCATGCCTTGAGATTATGGAGACATTACCTTATTGGATGAAAATTTGAACTAAAAATGGACCACTATGGTTTACAACACATATTTACACAAAGCAATTTGAATGCAACACAGAGGCGTTGGTCGGAATTGCTTCGAGAGTACGATTTTGAGATTACTTACATAAAATGAACAGTGAACAAAGTGGTTGATGCGTTCAGTCGAAGACCACATATATTTTTGGTAATGCCTCTTCAAACGAATCTATGTGAAAATATTCTAACTTTACAACGTGACGATGACTGGTACAAAGAGGTCAAGGATTTTATCTGCATGGTGTCCCTAACAGGATTATATCTGATCGAGGATCGGTCTTTATGGGATGATTTTGGATGAGTTTCCAAGAGGCCTTGGGAACCCAACTTAACTTTAGTACCGTTTATCACCCGGAGACAGATGGGAAGACCGAACAAAAAAAACAAATCATGGAGGATATGTTGCATATGTACGTAATGGGCCAACAGAAGCACTGGGAGGAATTCTTGCCACTGGTATAATTTGCATATAACAACAGTTATCAAAGCACCATTAAGATGGCACCATTCAAGTTTCTTTACGGGCGAACATGTCGGATGCCTTTGATTTGGGATCGACTTGAGGATAGGGTCATGGTGGGACCAAAAGAGATCCAAGAGATGGAAGAGAAAATGAAAACAATAAGACAAAGGATCAAGCAAGCACAGGATCGACAGAAGAGGTATGTCGATGCGCATCATGTCGACCGTAGTTATGAAGTTGGCAATCAAGTATTCTTGCGAGTGAATCCACATAAGAGTTCGATCAAGTTTGGAAAGTGTGCTAAACTCTCTCCTAGGTTCATGGGACCTTTTGAGGTTATGGAAAGGAAGGGGTCCAGGGCCTATCGACTAGCCTTGCCTGATTCTTTGTGGCATATGCATGATGTTTTTCACGTATCTGTTTTGATACATTATGTTAGTGATCCTACACATGTTATTGCCATGAGTTCCTTGTAGGTATCGGACGAGGGTGCACTCACGACGGAGCCAATATGCATCCTGGACCATCGCATTCAACAACTACGACATTGAATGATAGATCAATTCAAGGTCCAGTGGGAAAACTATAGTCCACACTTGATGACTTGGGAGGACACATATGATATGTGTCAGTAGTTTCCATTTTTGTTTGATAGCTAGAAATATGATTTTGTGATACACTTTATTTCATCACTTACATACTATGAAACTTCGGGACAAAGTTTAAAAAAAGAAGGGGTGTATGTAACATCCCTCTCTTGCGCACACTGATCAGACTTATTCTTTGAGGACACTTGCGTGCAAGTGATCCAGTTCAGTATACGATTGGTTGTTTTGATTATGATTTTGAGATGTTGTGGATCTGATGATATGTTATTTTTCTATATTTATATCAACATGTGTTATTGACTGGTTTCTCCTAAGTGTGTTGGACTCTGGATGTTAGACGATGCCGATGCAATCAATGTATCTCCTTGGACTCCAGATCAAGTCAGGGAGTGGACTGTTATGGTTTGAATGTTTTGATATTACAGATGTGACATATGAATATATATTATGATGTTTATGACTATGGTTGACATGATTCGTTGATGGATGAAGGCTGACGATAGCTTGCCAAAAAAACTCACATTTGGAGTAAAGGGGTCACACACGACAACCAGAGACATTGAGGGAGAGGTGTAGCAATAGCTCAGCCACATCCTACTAGCACTCCTACCATGGCTCGAACTGTAGGTTAACGATTACCTAGTTCGATAGATCAATGATGTCGTGAG
>JASDQU010235604.1:13260-28218 GCA_032191745.1 Picea mariana
ATGTATGATAATGTAAATAATGTAACTATTACTTATCATATAAAGAAAAAGAGGTTTTTACCCTGTATGAGTTTCCTCGGGAAATATCTGTCTCTGTGTTTCTCATATATGTGTGACTGATGCTGAATGTGCCATTGTTTATTTCCCTGCATTAATGTGATCATCATTCAGTGTTTCTATAAAGAGTTTAAAAGAATCATAATTGTTTAAGCACAGTAACAACTGATTCACCCCCCCCCTCTCAGTTGACCAACAGTCCTCACCCAGGACTTGTTGGAAAGAATAGCAAAATAAGAGGCAGGGTAGGGAGAAACGCAGCCTCAAGAAATCCAAGTGCCCAAGAAATGGAGGACAGGCCAGACAAAAACAACATAGACAAATGAAGGCACAGCTAAGATAGGAACCCAGAAGGGGAAGAAGGATAATACACAATCAGCCAAAGAACAACAGAATCAGTTTGAGGTAGTGCAAAGGACTACAACAAGTCCCAGCCCACAGGAACTAGGTGGGAATAAGAGGCTAGCCATGCAGATAGGAGGAGCACGCAAGAAAATGAAGGAGCAAAGAACACTGCCAGAATATACGATCATGGGAAACGATGGGGAAATGATAGCCCAAATGGTCCAGGATTGTCTAGCCGAGGATTTTGACAATGTTGCGCACCACAAGGACAAGATTCAAGAGGAGATGGAAGACATACGGAAGTTCCTCAAGAAAATAGGGGAAGTACAGACAGCAGCCAGTTGCATGGGAATAGGGCCATCAAAACTGCAAAAAGAGGAAAGAGTGGAAGAAGAATAACGAGATCCAATCCATACAATACTGTAGTCGAACGCAACATTCCACATCACACCAGTATGTTGCGCATGGACGAGATCATGGGGTAGATACCCCTAAAGGACTTAAGCCAGATCCAATTGGTATTTTCGCAGATACCATCCAAGGCTCTACACAAGTTGCAGGTCAGCGTAAACCATGAGGTACAGTCTCGTGCATGCAAAGACTTAGTTGAATTGTAGCAAGCAACAGAGAAGCGGGACACACTATAAATAATCTATGAGAAGGTTGAGCTCGAAACTCAAGAGGAAAGGGAGTGCAGGAATGGATTGGAGCAGAAAGTCGTAGGAACATATGAGAATATTCTGAAGACCACGCAGACAGATGAAATCACAAGATCAGATTGTGCAGGCAATCGATCAATATAAGAAGGAGATTGAGAGTCTCTAAGAGCATCTCACACCCACTACTCCACCAGCAGTGAAGGAGCAAAGGAAGCAGGAAGCAGTGGAACAGCTACAGGAGATAGAGAGACAGGTTAGCATAGCAGCTGACTTGTTCGAGAATGCAACACAACTTTGGACAAAGCTAGAGGAGGATCAGAAAATACAGAAGTGGTATAAGGAAGAAGAAGGGATAAGCGTAGCTATCCAAGACCTCAATCAGAGGCAGAAGACAATGTCCATCACGGAGCGCATAAAAGGGGTGCAAGACATGAAGAAATTGCAAGAAAAAATCACCAGTGCACAAACACAGAAAAAGGAGCGTCAGGCTCAAATGGAATCGTTTCAAGAATGGGTAGAAGAAGTCCTGGCACAGGCAGAGGAAGCCAAGACACATATAGCACAGACCTAGGCAGAGTGCATAGAATTCATTAGTGATGAAGTTGCAGTTCACATAGTGGATGCACTCAAGGAGAAGGTTATGCTAGCGCAGACATAGGCAGCAGATCTCAAAGAAAATTTCTAGGTGGTCACCAGGGAGATCGAAGAATTGTGTTAGGTGGCTCGAGATGAGCCACATGTCAGTGTTGGAGGCCTGTTGGAGACAGGCCAAAGAGGAAAGAAAGATTATTTTGGGCAAAGAAAGCGTGCACAAGGAAAGCAATAGCTGGAAGGAAGAACAGCACGTGTGCATCATGGGAATACCTAACGGCGGTAGGGTTAGGGTTTTGGTAATGGATTGCAACGGTTGAAGAGACAGAAAAATGTATAAATAAATATACTTATGGGGTTTGGAGTATTAGCGAGTTAGCTAGTTGTCTATGAGTTGTTGCGACATGTAATATTTTGATGTATGATCTATTGTATATAAGTTGTTGAGCTAGAGAAGATGAAGGAGGGTAGATCTTCAAGGTTAGATAGCATGTTGAGGAGCCTCGTGTGATCTAGTCCGCCTCATATAGATCTTACCCGACGGGGGAGAGTTGTAAAGCATGCGGTTTTGTAGAGACAAAAATACTATAATAAAAGAGCCGAGAGCCAAATCTTTGTGGACGTAGCCCAGGAGGGGGTAAACCATGGTAACATCTATGTTATGTGATGAATGCATGCATATCTTTATTATCTTCAGCAGTTATTATTATTCTTAATGAATGAGTTGTTATATTTCCTACTTATTCTCAAATGACAGTGTATTGCGTTTACAAGTTATAATAATGGTTCAATATACAGTTCTTATATATCGCACTCAATCCTAGGTTTGTTGGCAGCCAATTCATTTTTTTTTTTACGATTCTATAAGCTGCCTACACCTATGTCTTGCGAACATCGAGTTTTCGTCGCATTTTTCAAATAGACAACATTTTCTTTTCTTGCGACATTTACACATTTGTTCTCGTTAAGTTTTCACGACTGTAAGCGTGAAAACTTCTCCTTTCGAGGTCACATTTTCGATCACTATCTGAATTGTCATGATCTTTTTATTGATATGCCTACTGCACTTACCTTTTGTTTATCGTTATGTGGCTGGAAGAACTTTTTGGACATCCTTATATTGATTATGTGACTGGGTTTCATTAAATGTGTAATGCATTGGTATTTGGATTGCATTTTTTTTATTTATTTGACCTTTTGGTTTCATAAGATATATGGGTATTATGTTAAATCTTTCATACATATCTTTTTAATATAATGCCTATGTCTATTTTTCATAACTGTTGGTTATATGAAAACATATCGACACATTGGTTAAACTATGGTATCGGTTGATACATTGGCGCATAGTTGAGTTTGGTATTGATTTCAATTTGACTGTTGGTGGATTAAAAGCTTTGGTATAACGTTGATAGTGCATGCACTTACCATTGTGCATGGGTCGGCCAATTGATATGATTGTTGAGCTGTGTTATAGTGAATTGGACGGCTATGTAAATCGGCGGTGGTACTATTGACCATAATTGTTATGCATGGCAGTGAATAACTCCACCACATCTGCATGCTCGCATTAATGCTTACCCCTTCACTCGTTCATTGTTGTTGGTTCGGGTAGCTCTGCTCCTGTATGCGTTGGTGAATTCAAACCCTTCCCTTACCATGCATTCGGCTCCATGGCCCCAGTCGTCTGAGTTGAACCCAATGGTGGTCAAGCCCTGTTGATGTTTGATAATGCCCGCCAAGATTTGGCAGACAATGGATGGCTTACCTTCGTGAAACATTTTGAGGGGTTTAAGCTTTGCGTAGCTCAACAGTTTGCCATGACCTTCGATGGCTGTCGAGCCAAAGTAGGCGACATACAATTAGATATTGATGAACAGTTTATCAGTCTTGCTACGGGTTTGCCTGCCACTGGACAACGATGGTTCAAGAATTGCAAAGTCGAGGAGGTCCCATGGACACTGCTCTTCCTCTCGCGCAAGGTTACCTCATGTGATAGAGGTATGTCTATCTCTGCACTTAAACCATGATGGCACGATTTATTGATGATAATCAAATAGTTCGTGACCTGTGAAGGTCGATACGGACTTGTGTTCCTACACCACCTGCATTTTCTTATGGTTTTTATGGGATATCATATCAATATGCCCTATTATTTGCATCGTAGCCTGTTTAAAATGTCGAAGAAGTTCAAAAGGAACCAGGCTAACAGTAGCTTGTTTCATTATGGGCTTATCAAGCTTATCGTTGTATATCATTTGAGTTTGCACAGGGATAGCTGGAGCATTTTCGTTGCTCGGAATGGTTTCGAGGATCCGAACCCTATACAGGTTGATAAACCTGTGATAGCTGAGACTAAGGCTGAACCGCCTATACCATTGCATGTCCTACTGCCTAAACCCTCGGCCGACCCTCCTATCGACTTACCCCACACTGTGACTAAGAGTGTTGAGACTGTGAAGCCTATGACAAAAAAGTCCAAGGCAAACCCTATTGCTAACGATAAGGGTAAAAAGAATGCACGTTTGATTTCACGGATGGCAAGGAACAAGCCAAAACCCCCTATTGAGCCAAACCCTATCATCTTGAGTGAGGACTCCAATTCGGAAGTTGAGCGTTTCTTGGCCAGCGAATACCCCTATTCGCAAGGTTTATGTGCCGAACATTCATATGATTTTGTGTCAAACCTACCCCCTTGCCTAAAGGACGACCCTAGTTACCCAGGCATTAAGTTGCCTTGTGAAACCCTCGGTCATTTGTCCAAACCCTCGCCTGCTCTGTCTAAACCTACACAGTCACCCTGTGATCAATGCAATTCATGGTTAGAGCGATATTATCTTGATGTTCCTATGCTCCAGTCGAAGATTCAGTCGCTGGAAGATCAGATTGCACTGTTAACCAGTCAAAAGGCCAAGCTCCAAGCGACAGACAGAAAACAAAAAACAACCGGCTCCATCCTGTTTAAAAACGTGGAATCAGCCACGGTTGTTGTAAATTCCAAGTTGGCATAATTGAGCAGCCTCGTCGCTACACAGGTATGTTTTGATATCATTTTTTTTGTAAATAATCTAGGTTTATATAACGATTTGAATTCAGTTTTAAACACCTATGTTCACACCTTGAATGGCTCTGTTATAATCGTGTGCATTCTATATATAGATTTGCTTTGAATAAAAACAAATTTCAATTCGATTTACGATTTGATTATTCCCAGTATAGAAATCAATAGATTTTGATTAGATTTGAGTGATCTTTGCTTGAATTTGATTGATTGGCTTGCCTCGTTAAGGTGAAAAAATTAATAGTTTGCCCCCAAATGAACTGATTTGTATTCGATTTGAAAAGGAAATTTTTCACATCCAGTTTAGAACATAATCATGTTCGGATTTGATTTTGTTATGATACATATGCTATGGTTGGAAAACGACTCGATCGAGTTTGATTGTTATGATTCTGCTCAGATTCGATTTCATTATCATTGATATGCTGTGACTGGTAAATGTTTTCGGGAAGATATTTGTTACGATGCTGTGTCATATCATGTTCTATCTTTGACTGTTTCCAAGTTAAGGAAAATGACTCTGTCTCTTTGATGAAACAATATGCTCAAATAACGTTCGCGCCCGAATTGAAAATGAATCTGAATCATAACAGTTATGTGAAATCTTAGCTAATCGATTCGCTTTTGTTCTAATTTGGTAAGTTTGTCCTATGAGTCGAGTTCAAGTTATAATTGATGCTCTGTATTTTAGATTTGTGAAATGAATTGGTCAAACCCTGTTACGATTCGTTTGATTGAAACGATTGTGATCAAAATTAATCGATCCTGTTTGCTTACTGTGCAATAATCAGCGATCGAAATCTATAACAAATCCTGTTTGATTGATCCGGTTACGATTTTATTAATGATTCAATTATCATTTGGATTCGTTCACAATCTAAATCGCTTGCTATACAGTTATTATGAATCTCCTGTTCGATTTGCAAGTATAACGATGTGTTTGTGATTTGTTCTATTTTCAATTGAATATCAAAACGATATTATAACACATGGATTTGATTTGTTGGGAAACGAATACGATTCTATTTCATATGATTTCATTTACTCGATTTATGACTATAATCAAAACAGAGTATTGCTATCTCTGTACTCGGTTAATGATGTGGATCCTGTTTGAGTTCATAATAGAATATCTTTTTCAATTCATGATTCATTTTCAAATGATTGTTGGATGTAAATCGAATGGAATTTCTTAAAAGATTTGATTTAATTTCAATTCTGATTCTGTATCTTATTTTAGACTAGCTACAGAATCAGATGATTCTGTAGCTAAGTCTGCAGAATTTAAATTTTATTGTTTTATTAATAAAATATCTTTCTAATTTGTTTATTTGTGTCCTTTTCAGGTGAATTCGAATTTCATGGGATTTGATGGACAGTTTAAAGGATACTTGAAATATTTTGGTTTCATTTTAGTTTCTTAGTTTAGTTGAACTTGGGAATATCTTCCCAGATTATGTAAACAGTTTGATAACTTCCACAGGGGGGTTTTACCCTATGGAAAAACTTATAAATACTCATTATTTTTTGTAATAAGAGCATCCTCATTCATGGGAGAACAAGGATATGGAATTTTAATACAGACTGAGACAGAAATTGATGTTCTGCTACAGCTTTAGCCTTTCATGATATCAATATTTTGTTTCATGTTTATGTGTATCAATTTGCATTTGGTTAATGACTACTTTAGCTATCTTAGTCTTTTGCAAATGATATAATTTAATCAATATAATCCATATCTGATTTCTTCCAGTGTTTAAAAAACATAGCAATTACTTGATTCAGTTTGTGAATTACAGATTTCTCTTCTTCATGAGTTGAATTATTAAGTATAAGTTTTTGCACAACAGGTTTCCCTTATTGCAGAGATTTATAAATCATATAATTGTTATGATTTTTTATGTCTTGTTTGTCCTGTAAACAAACTCAAAGAGCATTGCAGCCATCGTTTACGAGAAGCTTTTGGATTACCCGGTGCAAGTTTCCTTCCTCCGACCAGCTTCAAAATCATCATACACAGGACAAATTTGGAGCGTTTCCAGGTCAGTTTGTCATTTGTTTGTTTAGTATAGTTATTAGTAGTTTAGTTTAGATATAAGTTTAGTTAGATTTATAGGTAGAATTAGTATATTAGATCGTTTAATTTCAGTAAGTTATATCTCTTGTTCATAAAATCATAAAATAAAATAAAAATATCTCTAGCTGTCTTAGGACAGAAAGCAAATGAGTTTTCCAAGTTTTATTCAAATCTGCAAGTTGTGAATATTGTACATTTTGTGAATAAATTATATCGCAATTAGTAGGTAGATAGTTAATTGGTTAGAATTATTATAATATTAGTTAGTAGTTAGTAAATACTAGATTAGTTAGTTTGTTTAGTAGTTAGTTTTAATTAGATTGGTGTATTAGTTTGTTTTATTGTTAGTTAGTTTAGTTAGTTTTAGTTTTAGTTAGTTTAGTTTGTTTAGTTTTAGTTAGTTTAGTTAGTTTAGATTAGTTTTCTCTTTGGTTTTCTTAGGACCTTAGAACGGCTAATGGAGCCGTTAAACCCGTCAGGGTGGTTCATTCCAAACGTCTTGGGTTATTAGACAAACCCGGACCAGTTCCACTCTCTCAGTTGATGAACGGTCGATTTCGCCCGTCAACAAGGTTGTAAGCACATGAGTATTGCAGCCACCCATTAAAGCTATCTCGGGTGAGACTGTGTAGCGCATTTTGTGTGTTATGTTTCCTTCTGGTTTACCAAGAGGGTCGATAGTTTTAGAGGCTTTTTTGGAAACTTGAAAAGACATGAACCCTGGGTCACTTGTTACGAAATTAGACAGAATAGAATAGTAACCAACATTGTTTGCATCTTCTTCCAGGTTTTCCAACTCCATGCCCTTGCATTGAAGAATTGTAAAGTGTTTCGGCCATTCATTTCTCTTCTGACCTCACACATTAGGGGGAATTTTGTTACACATCAAATTACCACACCTAGGTACCTCACCCTAAGTGTCGCAAGTGTCGTAAAAGTGTCATATGAACCTTGCTAAGTGTCGCATACACCTTGACACCATGAAGTAACATATGTCACAATCCCTAGTCAATGTGGAGGAGAAATATATTATATGAAGGTCTGAATACTATGTGCAGATGAATTATTATTAATATTCATGAAAAGGAAATTAATTTAGTGTGAGAATCCACCTCACATTTGGTTTCCTATTTTTTAGGGGAGGTTGAGGATCTCATGGATGGTTGAAATATTTCCTCCTTAAAATCCTTGAGAGATATTTCCTCCCTAAAATCCTTAAGAGATATTTTTTCCCTAAATATCCTGGAGATCCCATTTTAGTGGATCTGATGAGTGATCCTCTCCAAGGTGGTTAAGCTTCCAAATCCTATATAATGAGGCCTTTTCCATGGAGAAGAAGATAGGGGCATATTTGAGGTATCAAACTTATGATGTTGGGAGAAAGATTTTCGTTATTATCTTGGGAGAATCGTGCAAGGGTTGGACGAGGAGGACTTGGAGAGGTTGTTGCAACTTCATCTATAGATTGTAAGTATCTCTTTAAAGTTCTCATTAATATTACTTGGCCCATTCCCTTCAAGATTGTGTATTGTTGCATATGATTGTCAATCTTGATAAATGAATTTGATTAGATTAATCTTGTAGAGTAGAGTATAGGTTTTGTGTCTTTTTTTGTCCATTGCATTGCAGTTATCGAGTGGTGCTAAAGAGTTTGGAGATCAAGATCATATCGGAGGCAGTGAGGATGAACTATGGAATAAGGTACATCACATTTTCTTCCTTCTATTTCTCTTTTTGATTAGGTAATTGAATTCACAGGGATGTTAGTGTCCATTTGTATGTTTTCTGTCTTGGTATTAGGGATCTAGAATCCAAGAGGATATTCACCTTTCCACAGGGGGATTTTCCTATAACACATATATATGAATGTCAGATATTTTTTAATGAAGAATATATTTCATGAATAAAACTCCACAAAAAATTATTTCGAGGTTGATTTCAATTGTATCTTGTAAATTTGAGTCTTGAGTATGAGATATTTGAAATTCACTTATCAAATTATCTTTTGTTATAATTGCTACACTCTTTTAAAATTCTTTGAGATGATAAAATTATTCTCTCTTATTTCTCATGAAGAATATATGGATGCATTTGTATGCGATTAAAAAGATTGTGTATATGATGTTGAGAAAAAAATTATTCTGATATTGAATCCCTCCTTCAATATCTTATTTTTTAAAAGACTTCTTTTTGCACATGAATATCAAATCAAGTTTTTGAAGAACCATTTTATTGAATGAATTCAATCAATAAAGATCAAGGGTTTGTTGCCTAAGCATTCTCCTAATCCAAGATATTCAAGATATATTTTTCAACCAAAGAGGAAATGCATGGGCATTCATATCCTTGTGAGGTTACCATTTCGGTCTTAACATATTCAAATCTCAACAAAAGACAAGATGAAAAGTAAGGTGGAACAAAGGAAGAAGGGAGTCAAGCCACCATTTTTTAGAAACACTGTGCAAGTACAGTCAAACCTTCATGAGCCTAGAATGTTGAAAATGGTGGGACAAAATTCATGGAAGCAACCTATGTAGTGTTGGTGTTGTGGTGGAAATCATATGCTCAGATATTTCCCTGAAATAAATGATAAAGCGAGGACTATGCATAATGTACAACAAGATGTGACAGTTGAGGACATGGGTAGAAATGTGTCGAGGATTTACACAACATTGGATAACAAGAAATTTGAGTTTCAGTCGCACATGATCAAGGTGGAAGGTAATATTAATGACCAATCCATTATTATTTTAATAGACTCATGATCTAGTCATAGTTATCTAGATTATAAGATGGTGGAAAGGTTCCATTTGTCAAGAAGCAACCTTGGAAAATCTTGGTTGGTGCAGTTAGCTACAGAAGAGGAAAGGAAAATTAGTGAGATGGTTAAGGCATGTCTAATGGATTTGAATGGACTGCACACGAAATTTGATTTGAATAACATACCTTTGGGTTCATATGATTCCCTCATTGGCATGGATTGATTGGATGAAAATCATGTTGTCATGGACTATTACAATAAGGAATTCACTTTTTTGGATGAGAAAAACAATTTGAGATCAGTTCAATGAATTCCAAACGATGTGACCATCAAAGAATTTTTGGTGTTGCAGTTGAAGAAAATATACAAGAAAGGATGTCAAGTATTTGCAGTGCACATGGAAGAGACACCTAAGGATAAAGTGCCAAGTGTGGAAGACTACACAATGTTGAAAGAGATTGAGGATGTATTTAAAGAGATACTTGGATTGCCTCTAAAGAGAGATATTGAATTCTCTATAAATTTGATGTCAGGAGAAGCACTTGTATCCAAGACACCTTATAGGATGAGTACGCTATAGTTGAAGGAGTTGCAGATGCAACTTGAAGATATTTTGAAGAATGGGTATATACGTCCAACTGTGTCACCTCGGGGTGTGTTGGTTTTGTTTGTGAAGAAGAAGGATGGTACACTGAGACTTTGTATCAACTTCAGGCACCTCTACAAGGTAACAGTGAAGAACAAGTATCCTTTTCCAAGGATAGATGACCTGTTTGATCAACTGAGAGGCACGCAGATAATTTGCAAGATAGATCTCAGATCTGTATATCACCAAGTGAGAATAAAAGAGGAAGACATCAGTAAGACTTCCTTCAGAACAAGGTATGGTCACTATGATTTCACAGTGGTGTCATTTGGGTTGTCAAATGCACCAACTATCTTCATGTGTTTAAGAATGGAGTTTTCAAAGAGTAATTAGATAATTTTGCCATTGTATTTTTGGACGACATTCCTATTTACTCAAAGTCCAAGGAAGAAAACAAGAAGAACTTGAGGATGGTGTTACAGGTGTGTTGACGGGCGAAATTGACTGCTCATCAATTGGAGGAGTGAATCTAGTCCGGGTTGTCTAATTAACCCAATCCGTTTGGATTAATTCACTCTGACGGGTTTAGCGGCTCCGTTGGCCGATCTAAGTTCTAAAGAAAGCGAAAAATAACTAAAGGGAAAAAACATAACTTACTAAATAACAATTACTAAAATCTATATGTACATCTAAGTAAATATATATATACAAATTAAATACTATATGTATGATAATTCTATATACAATTTATACAAACCACGAGTTTTAATCTAAACTCGTAAAAATCAAATGTAGATTGATTACTTTAGCAATAATAATAAAGAAAGTGAAAATACTTATCTAATTTTTTGGTTTATTTTCTTAGATGTATACACTCATGAAATCAAACATTAAACTGCCTAATTGAACAGAAATAATAGATAGTAGAAAACGTTCTATATATAGGAAACTTATATATTCAGCAAACTAATGAAATCAAATAACAGGCTAACCTGTTATTGCATCCAATGTCCATTCGATATTGAATATCCAGCCACCTTTATCTGATGAAGTAAACCTACTACAGATCTTGAGATTTCCCCTAATAAATGAGGAACAATAATGCTGGAGATTGAACTATAATAACAGAACATATAATAGATGCATTCACAGTAATCTTATAATTTTCAAGTAAATACGATAAAATAATTCTTACTGTAAGAAATTGCATGTAAAAATGATTATGGGAAGTATGTAAAAATGATTATCTCAAATAACAATAAATCATGCAGACGAAAGGCTATCATCATCTATCATCGTATTGAGATAAGCAGAACTTAAATTAAAACATGATACAGAAAGCTAAAGCTGTAATGTATTCTATGTCATTCAAGTCTGTATATAAATATCCATACTCTCGCCCCAAGCCGAGATGATCAAATGTTTACAAAATGATATGTTTATATAGGTTTCAGGAAACATAACGGTTTCATGTTGATAAGATGAAATTGATTTCAAAAAATAATGGGGGATGCAACCACCCTGATTTCACTAGATATCAAAACACTATTAACAGTCTAATTCTGTTTACTCAAAATACAAAATTGATATGGCTGGGAGACCTCAAAAAGTGTCTCATATCATCTTTGAAATCATGGGCTCCTTAATTATCCTCAAATCATGAAATCAAAACGTATCAAGAAATTTTGGAATTAATGATAGTTGTTGTTGCCTCTACATTTTTGAAAATGACACGACCTGTAGTTTTCAAGCGTTTCTCCTTCCATTGGATAATGGATTCAAGTATGTTGTTTTCATTTGTCAACACATCAACTTGGTCTCTTAAAGAATTGAGTCATGACTGTAACAGTGGAACATCGGTATAGTACCTGTCGATCCACGATCGGCACACATCACATTGTGAATGTAAGGAATTTGCATTAGCACGAACAACATTATGGGTCGGAGAATCCTCCATGCGAATGGTAGATTTATCACGGAGCTGGATACCAGGAAATTTTGGGTTTTCCTTTAGACAAGGAGGAAGATTGTTAACATAGTCATAGGATCGGTCAGGGTATAACCCGAATGATACGGGGTCCTCTTCAGCAAGGAATTTGTCAATTTTTGAGTCTGAGCTTTCACTCACTTCAATCATGTTGATCGTGTCTGCACAGGGCTTTTTTTTATTTCGAACACTTCGAGAAATCAACCGACCAGCTCTTTTGTTCTTGAAATTGACATCAACACTGCCTTTTAGCTTCTTCCCTCTAGGTTTCTTAACAGTTTTAGTGCAATCCTTTGGATGTGTAACCGGTCGAATTTCCTGTTGAATGACATTAGGGTAGCTCGATTGTTCGTTATTAGGGGAAAAATCACAAGCCTGGAGAGGTGGAGGAGAGGTCGTTGGGTTCACAAGGGTTTCCTCAACGCATGGCTTATCTACCTGTCCCAACTCATGGTTGCCAAAACCATTTCGTGTAATGAACGCATCCCAACAATCATTTTGTGACTGTAACTGGTGCATGAGGATGATTTTAATGAGGCCATGATGAAATAGACTTGAATCTAACCTATGTTTCCTAAACCGTTTACCCATTTTATACAGACTTCCGAGAAGGTAGTAAGGCATATTCAATGGAAAACCAATAAAACTCATAAGTAGGCATAGATGATATAGGAAAACAAGTCTGAATTGTCCCTCACATGTGATGAATTGCTTCACTACAGCAAGTAAATCATGCCACCTAGGTTTCAAAAATGAAATTGGCATACCTCAATCACAGCTGGTTATTCTTTGTGAGGTAAACAGTAAAGTCCAAGGGACCTCCTCCACTTTCGCATTCTTGAACCATTTCTAACCAACCGTTGGAAATCCCGTGGCTTGGCTTAAGAACTCTTCTGTTACTTCCAATTGCACATCACCGATCTTTTCCCTACAACCATCAAAGGTTAAGGCAAACTCTTGGGCGACCTGAAGGTTAAAACCCTGAAATTTTTCGATGAACAAATGCCAACCATTCCTTTCCAAATCTCCCCTAGCGTTATCATATGAAATCAGGGTCTGGACATCGTTCAGTTCGACCCTTACCACTAGAGCCATGCCGAATGGATGGGTAATTAACACAAAACACAGGTAGGGTTTGAAAAAACGCAATAGAGCCATAGCCCCGAGCCTTATCAATACATGTTGTGATGATTCAAACGGTGGGAAAAATGTTAATCACAATGCATGTGAGGAAATTCGTGAAGCCTGAGACCATGCTAAGGAGTAATGGCATCCTGTACATTGTATGCCACCTTGGCATTGGGTACATGCTAGGACCAAAGTATTCTGAAAACATAATGCGTGCATCATAGTTTGATTGCAAAGTTGGGTAGGTTTACAAAAATCGAATAGTTCAAAGTTTCATGAAAGAAATATGATCAAAAATCAACCAAAATCCATACAAAAAATCGAATATCAAATGGTGGGGGTCTTTCATTCATACAAACATAAATCTCTTAAGCATGCTTAGAATCGAAAGGGTCACAAACAAGGAGAGCAACATGCTCATGGCAAGAAATCACAATTCTGTAATAAACCATATGCTTTCAATGAAATTTTAAAACAGAATGGTAACGATAGTTTCAATTCTTCATGCTTTTAGTCATGAAAACGAAGCACAAATAGATGATAAGTAAAATGCTACGATTTACAACTGCCGTTTAGGGAAAATCTCATGAAGAGTAATAAAATTTCATAGACCCTGTGTAGGCAGCTTATAAAAACAGCAATCACATAATCACTGCCAACAATGGCGACATGCTGGGAGAAGCAGTTATCTCTGTCACACAAATGAATTCAGGTTAGAATAATCTGAAAAACTTTGAATCAAAAACAACCAAAAAGTTGTTTGAACATCTCAAATAATCATAACGCAGTCCGGTTTCAGACAACTTTTACTTTTAAAGAAACGAAAACTGGTTACAATCTTGGAAAAAGAGAGCCACGATGTTATGTTAAAATCTTCAATACTATTGACAGGGATGCTGCTTCCAGCAGGCGTCCATAGCCTCAACAGGGATGTCAATTAACCCACTCTGATATCTGTATCCTGTCAAGAAATTCCAGATCAGAACGAAGGGCGTTTAAGGTCAAAACAGAATCCATATCTAAGAATTTTCTTTTACCTGACATTGCTTCACTACCAACGGGCCTGTTCAGTACCCTGGCGAAGTTATCTTGGCGTCATGCATGCATTTACCCGTTGCCAGCAAACCTGTTCAGTGTCCCAGCGAGTTTACAAGCACTTCCCACAGCTCTCTGAAAGTTTATATTATAGTTTTTAAAGATATTCAATAGAGCGGGGTGACGCTGAAAATTCTAGTTTTTTAACACATCTTGATATGTCACAAACCTTGAAAAAAAAAAAAAAAAATTAGCTGTCTTTCATCAAGATATAGAAATGGTTTATTAATAAAACTGACTTTCAAGAACAGGGAGACATCGTTGAGTTGTTCTCTTAAAGAACAAGGACAGCATAAAAAGGATTTTTATAGATGGTCGTGAATACTTTCAATTGCATATTGAAACCAAGAAAATGCTTTTCAAAACAAAATTCATCTTTAACAAGGCGACGATTTCAGAAAAATACAGCAATCAATGTTCTGACAGCTTTCAGCAGTTATTTTCGAGGGGAAATTTTTCTGTTTTCTTGGTCTGAGCTAGCCCATGATGCAGGCATGTGTGTTTCAAAAGAAAGACTGATAAGCAAAACAAACTAGAAAAGAAAAACAAACAGCAAATAAAACAAAACAGAAAATATTTACAAAGGGTGTATCTGAAAACATCATGCAAAA